>APFE030044597.1:0-22229 GCA_000404065.3 Pinus taeda | reverse complement strand
ATTGATGATCAATGTAGAGGAGCTTATGTATTGTGTATGTTTTCCGCAATAGTACATGATCAGGATAATCTCTGTTGAATATGTGTTAAATTATTCAAAATTTCTATAGACACCCCATAACCCTTTGCAGAATGGAGTGGCCGAGAGGAAGAATAGAAACATAGTAGGGACAGAAAGGGCGATGTTGCATGATCAGGGCCTTCCACTACACTTGTGGTCTTAGGCATGCAAATTAGTAGTTTACGTTTAGAATCATATCCCACATCGAATACTTGAGATGAAGGCACTAAAGGAGGCTTATTCCGGTAAGAGGCCAAATGTTGGTCACTTTAGGATTTTTGGGTCATTGGTATATTTCCATGTGACCAAAGATGCATGAAAGAAGCTTGAGTGAAAAAAAAAGTTGGGTATATTTGGGGGGTACATTGATACACCTCACAACTATCGGGTGTACTTGTCAACCAACCCGATGACAGTGGTTCGCAGGGATGTCAAACTCGATGAGGAGAAGGCCATGCAAGTTTCCCTTGAGAGGGAGCTTGAGATACATGCAGATGAGGCGCTTTTAGCTCCTAAGATTGAGGAGTCTCAGATTGATGTGGAGGAGCCACATATAGAGGATCACGGAGTGGAGACATCCACTTAGGCAGAGTCTTCCAAAGAGGGAAGAAAGTGTACAAGAGAGGCTCACAGATTGTTCAATAATGTATGAGAGAATGTGGGAGCACCCACTTCTCAGTGCAGGCAGAGGAGGTCACCTGAGAGGTACACTGGATACATGGATCTTATGGGAAAATGTGTTGTATAGAGCCATATTCTTTTAAGGAAGGAGTGCAACAACCAGTTTGGGTTGATTCGATGGTGGAGGAGTATGACTCCATAGTTTGTAACAATGTTTGGGATGTGGTCCCGAGACCAGAGGACAAGTCAATCATGAGCTCCCATTGGCTTTACAAGGAAAGACAAGTTGCATATGGTAATGTGGAGAAGAATAAGGCTATATTTGTGGCCCATGGCTTTTCACAAGTAGAGGGGATTGACTATGATGAGACCTTTTCTCATGTTGCAAGGTACTCGTAAATTAGATCTATATTGGCACTATCAACACAAATGGGTTGGAAGATACATCAGATGGATGTGAAGATAGTATTCCTTAATGACATGATTGAGGAAGAGGTATACATAAAGAATCCTGAAGGTTTTGAGACCTTTGACCGTGAGTTGTATGTGTTCCAACTCAAGAAAGCATTGTATGGGCTGAAGCAAGCACCGATTGCTTGGCACACCAGGATAGATAGCTACTTCACCGGGTTGGGCTTCACAAAGAGTGAAGCGTTTGCAAACCTGTACGACATAATAGTGGAAGGTAAATTGTTGATCATTGTACTTTATGTTGATGATCCCATACTGACATGTGATGATCAACTGATCAAATCTTGCAAGGAGGACCTTGCAAGAGAGTTTGAGATGAAGGACATGGAGCTCACACGTTACTTTTTTGAAATGGAGGTATGGCAAGGAGATAGGGAGTTTTTTGTGTCTCAAGGAGAGTATGCCAACAAGATAATCAGGAGATTTTGCATGGAGAGTAGCAAACCCATGGAGACTCCTCTAGCAGGTAACTGGAGGAAGGATCATGCTACTTCAGGGGAAGTAGTGGAAGCTATTGTTTATAGGCAGCTTGTGGGTTCACTCATGTACTTAGTGAACAGACGACTAGATGTTTTCTATGTAGTTAACCATCTTAGTTAAGCGACGGTTAGGCCTACCAAGTTATATTGGAAGATGACAAAGAATGTGTTTAGAGACCTTAGGGGAACTTCTCAGTATGAATTATGGTACAGACAAACACAAGGAGTGAATCTTCAAGGCTTCACCGATGTAGATTGGGTAGGGAATCCATTCAACCGGAAGAGCACATGAGGAGGGATCTTCAGTATTGGGTCAGCGACAGTTTCTTGGTACAGCAGGAAACCAAGATCGATTGCACTCAATTCAGCATATGCAGAGTACATGGTTGTGAGTTAGGCAACATGTGAGGCCATCTAGATGAGGAAGATCTTGGTTGGTTTAATTGGTCAGCAGATGGATCCAACTTTGATTTACTACAATAGTCAAAGTTGTATCAAACTCTTTGAAAATCCAGTTTTTCATGACTGTTCCAAGCATATTGATATATGATATCATCATCTCAAAGGTTGTGCATTAAGGTGGATTATGCTGTCAGAGTATATTCCCACAGATGAGCAAGATGTTGACATTTTGACAAAGGCATTGTCAAGATGTAAATTCGAGTTTCACAGAGACAGGATCGGTGTAGCTGATAATCCCTTTAAATAGGGATGATGGTTAGAGTATCAGTAGATGTTGGATTCGTGTGCTTTCTTCCTAAATCTTTATGTATTTATTTAATAATTTTAATATCATTATTCCCCTAAACAATTTGATTTTTACTTTTTAATATTATTTTTATTTTTATAATATTATTATCCACCAATTATTATTTGACTTTCTAAAATATAATATATATATATATATATAATATATATATATATATAATAGAATAGGATATATTATATATATTTCTTTCTTTCTCCTTTTTTGGGATATGAGTAAGTTAAACCATTAAATTTTAAAGATTTTTGGAAATAATATATAATAATAGGTGATAAGGTGCTATAAAATGTTTTAATAAAAAAATATTTATTTATAAATCAAAATGACTATAATATTGTTTTATAACAAAAAAAAACCTTTTAAATTATTTATTAGAATTCTAAAAAAAAAAAAAAATTAGTCAAAGCCCTGACTTATTTATGCCCTTAGTCAAACTAGTTGTTACTCGATAAAAACTAGTTAGAAGCTCTCTATTTATTACATTTCTTATATTTGGTTCCTCATCTTGTCTTGAAGATGAACCACACTCGCTATTTCGAAATGTGTCAACGAGAATATCTCTTATGTGATTTTTCCCAAAAGATGTTGTTAAAATCCATTTCTTTGTCTTAGAGGGAGTGTTGAGAAATGGCAATAAGATTCGATTTTAAATCTGTCCTTGAATTTAAACTATGAATTAAAATTGAATTCTATTCTTATAACAACTTATAAATAGTTAAATAAGTTTAATTAAATTAATCAGCTTAGGAATTTCGAGTTAGAAGTCTTTATGAAGTCATGTATATGTTCTTCCTAAGTTTTAGGGGTCGGGTTGTAATTAGATAACTCACTTTACTGAGTCATGTTGAGATAAATTAGTTCCAAACTGTTTGACGAACTAATAGAGAGTTAACAACCAGTTGGTGCACTAGTGCATCCACAAGTGTCACTCTAGTTAACTGAAGATATTAGTTCCAAATTGTTTCACGAACTAATAGAGAGTTAACAACCAGTTGGTGCACTAGTGCATCCACAAGTGTCACTCTAGTTAACTGAAGATTCCCTCATCAAAAACTCATGCATGTCAATTTTGAGAAAGACTCAGCTGAGACTAGAGTGCAGAAACAATGTACTATCAGTTGTATGATTTACTGAGTTGTATAGATCATGTATGCAATCAGGAAGTCAACCTAAATTGGATTGCGCAGCTTTGGAAGCATTGGATTCCCATCGATATGGACTATTCAGCCATAGTAATTGCGCAAGGAAATAGAGGCTTGGAGGGAAACAAAATTGGCTATGTGTTGGCAAGAGCTTGCTTGTGAGCTTAGAGAGTTGAGCAAACTTGTGCGGAATTATTCTAGTGAGAATAAGCTTTGTATCTTCACTCATATTTCTAATATATGAAATAAAGATAGCAATGTTTTGAGAAGTGGCTTTTCCCACATACATCTTGTGTTATGTGCCATTGATTTATCTTATTCTTGTTCATATTGTTTTCATTGATCTATTGGCTTTCGCTGGTTGAAAGTAGAAGTATATTCTTGTCTTGTGCTTTAGTAAGTTGCTTGACCTTGTGAATCTATAGGTGTTTTTACAACAAAGTAAGTGGATGATAACAAAAAAAATGAATAGGAACATTTCAGAATATTATAGCCCTCACTTTTATGAAGCAATGGTGAGAACAAAAAATACTTCTATATAATGTTTTCCTTATTTCTAATTAAAACTTACTCTTAAACAATTTTGATCATAATATCTATTTTATTTATAGATATTAAAATCATATCTTCAATATGAAAAAGATATCTATTTCTAAATGAATAAGGTCTTATTAAAATAAAAAAATTAAATATACTAAATATTATTTTATTTTTATAAAGCACAAAAAAAATGTTATATTGTATTCAGTTTATCGTCAAAAAGCTTTGATCTCTCAAATTTTTTTAATAGGGCCGGCATATTCTTGATGTTTTCGAGTTGCATTTAGTGACATCAGTCATCTTGTTATGCACCAGTCACAAGTTTCTTCCCCTCATAGATTCTCTCGACTAAAAATTTGAATTATTGATATTTATGGGTTCATGTTTGGCAATAAACTAGCAATTGTCCCAAAAGGTACAAAGAGAGGCCCATAGGATTATTAAATTGGAATTGTTGAATTTTTGTAGAAGAGTTAATTGGTTTGTGGAAAACCTTGTTTTCGTGCACTGGATCATTGTGCAATTACTTTTCTTTAGATGTTTTCTTTATATCTATATTACAAGGAACACATTAAATGTCATATTTCATTTATGCTATCCTTACTAATATCCTTTCCGTGCTTTTTCTTGATCAATTTGATGAAATATTCCATTATCCTTTGGTCAAAGTCCTCACCTGCATACTAGTGTACATCCCGGTAAGTTCAAAGCTGAAAAGCCAACCAAAAAAGTCAATGATAACCACCGTGCACATATTCAAATTCGTAATGTAAAACTGTCAGAGTTGAGACAGATTACCTTCAAGATGGGTATCACCGTTTGTAGCCAAAACCTCAAAAACTCTGTTGTCAATAGTCATAACGCTGACATCAAACATTCCACTGCCAAGATCAAAAACAACAATATTTTTCTCTCCACCCTTTTTGTCCAAGCCATAAGCTATTGCTGCAGCTATGGGTTCACTGATAATACGAGCTACATTCAAGCCAGCAATAAAACCAGCATCCTTCGTTGCTTGGCATTGTGCATCAGTGAAATAAGCTGCGCAAGCCCACAAGTTAACAGTCACAATGCAGTCAACAATTGGTTACCCACAAGCTCATAAACAAAAAATGTTGAAAAGAAAGCATACGAGGGACAGTCACCACAACATCCTTTATAGTCTTGCCAATGAATGCTTCTCCAATCTCCTTCATCTTAGTCAAAATCATAGCACTGATTTCCTCAAGGCTAAATACCTTTGTCTCTCCATCTCATACCTAAACTTGAATATAAGGTTTCCCATCTTTGTTCACAATCTTGTATGGTACCAGTTTCATATCCTTTTGAACTTTTTTGTCTTCAAACCTATATAAAACAAATGTTTTCATTTAATTGTGCTCATAAGTAAAAGTTTTAAATCATTTTCTTTAAATTTGGACTGGGCAGAAATCAAATCTTGATCTGACCCCAACCAGAATGTTGCTAGACCCCTGACTTAACATGCCAATTTTATCACTGACACCCTTGTGGGTTCAATATCAAGGTGAGAATTGGACTTGCAATAAATATAATTGTCTAATGAATGGGAAAATCAGAGATCAGAGTATTTACTTTCTCCCAATGAAGAGGGATGGTGACATTCTAGCAATTTCCTTCCAAGATGATGAAGAAGAAGATGACAAAGAGGAGGAAATCCCCTGCTCCAACTCCCGTATAATGATATCCTGCAAAAGGTCACCCCCTTCTTTGATAATGCCAACTGTAACAAGAACCCTCGACCTGCAAGCAAGGAGGTAAGGCCTTGGGTTCTTTACATTAGCCATCTCTGGCAGAAGTATAAAATCATAAGCTCCATGTTTGAAACTGAAACCCAAAATGCCCAAAGCCCCACTAAATACTGTTAAGCAGTAAAATGAACTGCCGCAGAAAACCATAGGCAGAGTCATCCCCATTCCCATCCCAATTAACATCCCCCGCCCTGGAGACCCTCCGGCAGATGTCCTGCAATTCTCCATGACTTGTCAATGGAATCATAGATTTCCACTGCATAGGCATACTGAAAACGAGACCGACCCACAATCACCACCTTGTATGACTGGCGACCGTGGCCGTCCCCTTCCATGATGCCTGCCCATCTAATCGACCGCACTATGGATGACTTGTGGGGTAGTTTTAAGAACGTCTTCGTGAGAGGATTGCAGACCACAAAATGAGTCAACAAGAAGGGGCTTGCAGCAGATCCAAGGTAATGAATATAATTTTGATTTTGTTTAAGAAAGGAAACGGGGAGTCGAGAGGATTTCTCCCATGTGCGTGTGTAGAAGCAGTGCGTGTGTAGAAGCAGTAAACCCAACCATTGGGCATTTCGAAGTAGACATTTTGCAGGAATAACCATGGATTCTTGTTGCGAGGTGCCTCTGCCCATTTAGTTGTTATGAATTTGGGTGATGAAAGGAGGCCATTCCAATCTTGACATCCGCTGTGAAATCTATAGAGAGATTCCACTGGCAAATGTGCCAATATGTCTTCTCTCAGATATTCCGGTAATTCGGGGTACCCTAACCCTAACGCCTTTGCTTGCACCTCCCCCATTTCTTTCCTTGTAGCCCAAAGGATTGAATGAAATGGACGAAGAAAAACCTGCAACGATAAATGACAATTTGATCAGAGTTTTTGCATAACAGGGCTAAGTTCAATGCATTGCAGAAAAAAGTCAACTCAACTGATATTTGGAAAAAGCAGTCAAAGTGCAATGCATGCTTGCCAGATGACACTTCAAATCAACGGTTGAAAGTGTCTCACTTGATCAAATAGAGCAAGGTGAAAGTGTTGACGATGGTTAATGCTAGAAAATCCTATCCACCTAAATATATGCTTATCTACATGTTCATCTCTCACACTCTCGACCACTTGTAACATGTAAAGTCTACGGGATGTCGGTGTGAATGATATAAAACATGACTCTTTTGCATATTTTTTAAATAAAATCTTAAAAATAATCTATTTAATAGAAGCTAATATAAGAAATTTCGACAAGTCTTTGACAACCAACTAGCTCATTCTAGATGATAAATCAACCACCTCAAAGGTCTTCAAAGTCTCTTTGGAGAGCATATTCTCTCGCATGGCAGGAACCATGGTTAACAAATCACTCTTAATATCTTTTTCTCTTATATGATGTCACGTATACTTTGATCATAATATATGGTGGGAACCATGGTTAACCAATCACTCTTAATGTCCTTTTCTCTTATAGGATGTCACATCCAAGAATTTTTAAAAATGTTTTTTCTAACCATAAGTAATATTTATATTACCAAAACAATTTTAATATGTACCATAATCATTTATATTTAATCTTTTAATATTTGGGATAATTTTATATTTAATAGTAACATCAATTTATAATTATCTTTAAATTTTAATATTGGTATAAATTATATTATTTTTTAATATTGTATAAATTTTGATTTTTATTTGTTATTAATATAATCCTTTTAACGAAGCGTCACAAAATTACATGTTCGATTTAATAACTAAATTGAATTATGATAAAGACATTATTCTTTTTTAATTTTGAAAACCGACTTTCTAATTTAAATATTTTGTTTTTATAAAATTAAAATATTTAAAATTAATAATTTTATTGAATTTTTAAAAATAAAATAATATAAAAACTCATTTCTAATAAATAATATATATATATATATATTATTCAAAATATTATATATTAAATATACAAATAATACATTCAAATTAAACTTCAAAAAATATAATAATAATAAATCAAATAAAAAAATCTTCAAATTAAGGAGTGACGTTGATCTTCTTTATTTGAAAATAAATTTCAATTTTTTATTAAAAATCAAATATTATATATTAATTATTATATGACAATATTGTTTGTAGTTATTATTTTTATTTAATGAAAAAAACAAAAAATAATTATAAAATTTATATGGTATTTAATATTTATCATAGGTACTTAATGCCAGAAATGTAAATTTTGACTTTTATGGTAAAAATGATAAACATTTTACACTATTGGAATTTATATATATATATTATATATTATATATATTATTTCTTGAATAAGATAAGAAATGTTGTGTCTTAAAAAAAAAGATGCTAGCAACTTCTTGGGGTAGTTGGGGAAAACGGTTGTAGTGAACTGCAACCCTAACTGCCTCTCTAACTGGAAAAGTTTCCGGGGAAAAGAGGGGGAACGAGGAAAAAGTGTCTACGCTGTAAGGACAGGCAGAGAAAAAAAAGCATAAACAACTAAGTCTGGTAAGGACTAGATAGCCAAGCACTAAGGGCAAAATTTCTTGCCGAGGGTAGTGGTCCTGCAAGAGAGCACGGGGGAGAGATTCTAGTCCCGAAAGACGAATCTCGAGGTTGGGTGGCAAATTAGAAGTGACAGACAAGAAGAGGTTCTATTTCTAAAGGAATGCAATAATTGCCACAATACGTGAAGCAGAAGGGAGCAGTTATGTTGCAGTATTAGTGGCACATCAACGGACAATTATGGAAACTCTAAACTATTGTGACTAAATAAGTCTATGTCATTTGGGAAATCTTAAGAATTGAAAACATAAATTTCTGTGTAGCTATGACTCATAAAACAGAGACAGCATTATATTAATAACATTTACAAATTAAAAAAAAAGTTAAATGTGTGTTAAAGAAAGCAAGAAGGTGATGTACACTTAGAATCCTCATAGGTTGAGGTGGTGGTTAGCCGGGTGGCATTGTAGAGGAACCCAGAAGAATAGTAAGTAAAATTGAATCATGTGAAACCCTTGTCTTGGACCGAGGAATTCCTAAAGGTAGGGTAGGGTGAATTTCTTGGGCCAACAATGTTTTCCCATTGCTAAATTCTGGGTATAGGGAGTTAAAAACTGGAACAAATGGTAAGAATTAATGCCGGAAGGAATGTCTAAGGGCGTATATGCATTTCTTGGACATTTACATAGGTGTCAATGGTGTACAAAAACCTTAAGAGTGTTTCTTTTCTCCTTAAGGTACCGACAAGGGAGGACTCTGGCGTGCCAAACTAGTAACCCCTAAGTCAAACGAATAAGCTTGGTGGGTAATTTCTGTAGTCGTGATTATATAGAATAAACGAGGTGACGGTAGTTTATCAAGTCATTCTTTCTATAAACAGGAACCAAGAAATATTCCAGTAAATAGACAAGTGTAGCTAAAAAGAAAGCTCAGAATATTTCCATGAGAATGAAACGAAGCATCAAAGAAAGCCATGGTGAAACCCTTTAATAATTTGCTAACAGTACACAATAAAGTATGGACGAAACACAAAGTTGTGGTATACATTTAGATCTCTAACAACTGCTACGATGGAAAAACAAGTGAAAATAGAGATATTAACCTTGCACCAATCCTCTGGCATCGACCAGGTAAATGAAAAATATACATATACATACACACGCACACACACACACACACACACACACATATATATATATAGAGTTGCATCAGACAGAGTGAGTTCTGTAGAAATACCTGTGACAGCCATAATGAAAATAAGACAAGGAATTTGGACCGAGGCTGCTACAGTCGTGCACCTCCCATGCAATTAAGAAACATAATTCTAAGGAAATCACTTATAACATGCAACAAATGTAGCAGAACAAAAACCCAGTCCCTAATTTAAACCCGTGAAATCACATGTATTAATACACAGGAATTAATTCGAGAAAAGAGCAGTAATTTTCTAGTCAACTGATTACTCTCAGGTTAACCTTGGAGGAATAACACTGAAAGCACTGTTGTCCATTAAAAAAAAATATGGAAGCCCTGGGATGAAACCCTGGCAAGAGTAATTGAAAATTACAATAGACATCTGTTGTTCGAACTTACGTTGGAATCAAACCCGTTTACACAAATTAATCATATAGGGTTCCAACACTCTTATAGTATACAGTCTATTTAATACATAAAGAAATCCTAATTACTGTCAAAATGTAAACCAAGCGGGAGAACCATTTTCGGTTAACAGTAGAAAAACCAAGACTCTGTTCAAATCTCAACAAGACTAGCTTCGCCTGAACCATCAGTCTGAGGGTAAAACCCCTTACCCAGGAGTTTGGTGGCAAGTTTGGTGAAATGCTCCTCATCAATACATAGCTCCGGAGCCCGGAGGAAAGGTCCCTGCCAATAGAGACCAAGAAACCATTAGTAGCGATGCTAGGTAAACATTTGAACATAAGAGTATTATGACAAAAAAATTCAATACATGAAAAATAAACTCACCTGTGCTTTACCAAACTACACTAGTGCCATAACCTGATTCTATGAGTGCCAACGTATGCGAGGTTTGTTAAGTTCCTATACCAATAGGTTTCATTTTTCATGATTGACTGGAGAAGTGCCAAATATGTTCATCTTTTCCATGCTGCAAAGGTTCCATATTTTGAATAATTTCACTATGTACAATTGGTTGACTCTTATCATAGCTTGTGATTGGCCAAACAACTTAATCTTGGCCAAGTTCATGTTTGAATTTATTTGTCTTAGAATAGAGAATAAAGGTCTGTACAAACAGTTCAAGCTTGGCAGACAAGTAGTTAGGTAGAGAAGCAAAGGGTCTCAACAGCTTAATCTGAGCCCCTGGAAGAGATAAGGGTAGACTTAGATAGGAGGGCAGCTGAAAGAAAAGAGAAGAATCAGGGTTTGCTAGTTCAAATGCACCCAATGAAAATGAAGAAAAAATGTTAGGTGTACTAGGCTGGGTAGGAAATTTTGATGTTGTAGAAGTAGGTTTATGAGCAATTTGGTCCCTTGGAACAAGTTTCATCTCATAAATATCATAAGGTGATATGGCAAGGTGGTTACAAAACAAATGGACCATGACTAATTTCCCTCCTCATTTTTCCAAGAACACTTACTAACATCCCCCCAAGGACAATGAGATCTGCTCACTTCCCTTAATCGACTTCATTTCATGGAAAAAACTAAGTGAAACTATGTTTTCACATAGGAAAAACAAGCCACATTTCTTGTGTAAAAATCCCTAAAAAACTAATATGTCGACCCTTGGCAATATAGCCATATAATAAAGATTTTCAGGAATTATAGATTCACCTGGAACCTTATAATAACCCTTTGTGCGCATGTAAATGTTGGGTTTCATTTAACCTTTGGTTATATGAATAACCAATCTTCCACAGTCCAGAGTTAAAACACCTTAAAAACCCCGCAAAAACATTATAAAGCGCTGAGATATTAAGGTGGGTCCCCGTACCGCACCTCCACTGTTTTCCATTCGCTGTCGACCATTGGATCGAGGCTCTCAGATCTGACGGTGCGCAGCTGTATCACAATGCCCCCAACGCCCGAACTTTATGTTCTGGGAAAATGGCGGTTTCGCCACCGTATAGGGGACACGCGTTGCCCACCTGGCTATATCGCGAACCCCCCGCTCAATACCGCCGCTACCCAAAAAGCGGTGCGATAATACCACATACCACCCTCACTTCCCACTACTGACGTCATCCCGTGACGTCACATCCACGTCAGCTCCACGTCATTGTTTCCACCTTAGCGCCAGGTGATCCACCACATCACCTTTCGTACCCCGCTACACGACAAAAAATCTACCTCACGATGACATCATCACAAAAAGCACCAAAAGCCCATAAAGCCAAATTTTGTTAAAAAATCCCGTGAAAGTGATTGTTTTTACCCATTGTTATTGCATTATTTTATTGAACCTGTGCATGCATACTATGACGAAATCACCACCAAACCTTCAGTCTATCACCTCAACCACCATAGCTCCGCATTCCACTCCGTAAGTCATCACCCAACCGGCGAGTAACTCTAGTGCAGTATTAGAACAGGTATTTTTCATAATCCTGCTAAGAAACCCTTTGAATTTCGATTTTTCTCTATAGAATTGTCTGGGCAACCTAGAAACTCGTTAAAATTCACCCTACTGCCTGCAAATAAATACACCAGGACCACTCTCTTGACCATTTTTTCATCGAAAAACCTGCACATTGCGTACCTGTCTATACAATTCACCCAGTAAGCCGATAAAAATAGGTATTCACCTAAGTCTTTCTCCCAAGCTCCCTATTTTGACTTCCCTCTGCAAAATTGCCCACTGAAACTACTATTTTGCCCAAATTTTACTAAAAAACCTACCAACTCCCTCTCCCTCTGCAAATTTCTCCCATTGAGCTGAGCTCAAGGTCATTCTGGTCTATAATTGCCAAAGGAAAGGCCCTGAAACTATTGCTACCCATTCCTTGCTGAAAAAAGCCTCCAAGCTTCATTTTCTGCTACAAATTCTACCCAGCAAAGTCAAAACAAAGCGCTCCAATCTGCAAATCCTCTGAAAAAGCCCCAGGGAAACTATTTTGCCCACTGTTGCTATAAAGACCCATATTCCAAATAAAAACAAAAAGAAATTTATAAGATGGAAGCCCCCGCTACAGTAGCCCTCAATGTGGCCCCTCTCAATGCTCCACATAAAGAACTTGAATGGTTACCCCTAGCTCACAAGGATTTCCAGATTAATGACATAATGGGTAACAAATCTCATCTCCAGACCTTCTGTGAGATCAGGAATAGCTACAGAAACAAAGCTGACATCTTTGGAATTTGGGAGTCCAATATGCCCATGTACTACCTCCCTTGTGTCAATGTTTTTCCTGACCTATTCACCAATGTCATGCCAATTATGAGCTCACTCAAAGGGTAATGATGTCTCCTTCTGGAACAGTTCTATTTTATATCACTCCTGAATCTATAAATGAGATGTTGCATTTTAAGCCAACTGGGCCATTGACTCCTCTTTCCTTTGGATTTCTGCTTGACCAAGGTGCCAAATTGCCAAGTTCAGAAATAAGCAAAATAGGCAAAATATTCATGAAACCAAATTGTCAACCTCAGGAACCTCCTCCATATCTGGACACTTGGTTTAATGAAGCAGGAAAATTTATTATTGACATGATAGCCTACATCCTGGGATTCAAAACGAGTAAGTATGTAGATGAAACCACATTGGTCCTCTTATCCATCTTTACTCCAGGACAACCCCCTGCTGTGAGGTATGGTTATGCCACCTTCAAATCTGATAAGATCCATGAGAAATTCATGAGCATGGATAGAGAAAGAGTGTTTAAATACACATCATACATATATCATTTGTTGCTCTACTATCAGCCAAATAGTTTTCAAGTTCCCCTAAAAAAATTAGATGTCAAAGGAGAGACAAGGTCTGTAATCTTCTAGACCCCAGTCTTCCACCATGTTTACTACTCTCTTTATACTTATTGTGAATTCATTGATCTGTTCATATATCCAGCCACTTCTTTACTGATAACAAGTCCTCTAGATAGAATTTCTGATGAAATGCAGAGAATTCTACAGCTCTCCAAGAGCTATAGCATAGGTGACTGGTACTTTTACCAGAATCACTCTGTGATCTGGATATATGGCTGTGAGTTGTGCCCCTACAAATTGCCAAAATATGTGCCAATGCAATTGTTTGCTCGGGAATACTTCAGACAATTTATCCAAGCAGATGTAATCCATTTCTGTGAGGCCAAGAAAAAGGCACAACTCAAAATAAGAAATCAACTGGGCCCTTTCACCTTCAATAAAAGGGAAGCCTGGCAAGAGGCTGATGATATTTTAGGGCACAAACTCAAGCTAAAACAAAGTTTCTATTGGGCACCATATGACCCCAATCATTTCATAAGTTATAGGAAAGTGAAAAACAAGCTGCCAGCATATGTTCATTGTCAAATCCCTGAAATCTAGCAATATGCTAATCAACAAGAGTGGCTAGAGGGCACATTATTTGAAGAGATAACTGAAGAAGAGAAATTGGAAAAGGAAATGAAAGAGCTTCAAAAAACACTTGACCTGGACTCTTTTGGACAGGTACCCTTCAAGCAGCCCCAACACATTGGAGGTGATACATCTTTTGCTGAGAGCTCACAGCAAGCATCACAAAAGGCCAGTTCAGCAGCAACGAAGGGTAAGGAAGTGATGGATACAGAACAACAAACAATGGCAGATCAGCCTACCACATCAAAAGAACAGGGTCAAGGGCAAGCTCCCTTATCTCAAACCAAGGCACGAAAAGCCCCTGTGCTATAGACTCCTCAAAATGAGGAAAAGAGCAGAAAGAGAGATAGAGAAGAGGATGACCCTACCAGTGGACCATCAGAACAACCAGGAGATAAGAGGCAGAGGTTGAATCCCTATTCTGAGGAGGAATTTTTGGAAGATACCACAAGCAGCATGAGAGATGAGGAAATGACCGAGAAACAAACTTCTCCATTACCTGGCACGTCAACTAGCTCATTCCAGCAAGAGCTAGAGAGGCAACATAGCGTGGAAGTTTCAACCACCAGGCCTCAAAGCAAGCAAAGCTCAGATATCAAGAAAAATTTCACTGAAATAAAAGCAAAAAATGATCCAGTAAGAATGCAACTTTATAATCATCTAATGAGGACAACACCCACCAATCAACAAAGGCTAATGGCTGCTTATGATATTCAGGAAAAGAAAATGATCCTCAGTCATTTCAAGCCCAAGACACAGCAACCACAGTCAGCTGCTGATTATATTAGAAGCAATATGGAAGTTTTCTCTAAAGATATCCACCCAATTGACCAGATTGAATTACATAAGCAAACTAGGGAGATGGTGTACTCCACCTTGGCAGACAAGGCATTGCTCGCTCACAAACTGCAAAATTCATTACAAAATACCTCTACCCAATTATAATTAGAAAAGGATTCCTCCTTAGCTAAAGATGACAAGATTAAGTCCTTAGAAGAAATTATCATTGAGCTTGGGCATAATCCTAAGGATGCAAAAGGCATCGAAGCACTAATAAAGAAGAAGGAGGAGGACATTGCAGCCCTCAAAAAGCAATTAAAACTATCAATTACAGTGCATCCACAAACTTTAGAAGTCGCACAGTAGAAAGAAGAGGAGGACATGGTAAGTTTACTAATAAGGATGAATGAGAGATTTACAGAAACGGAGTAGGCATTGGAGAAAGCAATTAAAGAGAAACAGGGAGAGTCGACCTCCCAACCACCTAAAATAGCTCCAACAGGTACCACTGCTCCCCCCATAGTTACAATAGTAGTCCCTCCTACTATCCCAGCATCAACAACAGGTACCTCAGCTTCAGCAGCAACAACAGGGCCAGATACCAGCATGGGCATGGAAGAATTAATGAAAGCAGTAAAAGAACTGGAGGCCCAAATGTCAAAGCTTAAAGAGGAAAAAGAAAAACTGGCCAAACTAGAGGTGAGATATGACAAATCAAAGATAACAGTGGCAGAGAAAACCAGATAGGAAAAGGCCCTGGAGAATAAGGTAAAATCATTGGAAAAATATCTCACCTTGTATAAACCTCTAGCAGACATCAAAACAATTTTGTGGACCAAAATTGGCCAGTCTATCACTAACCAATGGCAATCAATTCAAACGATCCATGAACAAATAGAATTGATATAAAGGGCCCAAGTGGAAATCCAAAGGCACAGAGGCATCATTGGGAAACATGCCCGAGCAGGCCAATAGACTGATCCATTTTTTGAATACTCATACGAGAGAAAAGTTAGCAGCTTTGGAGATCAGGGACAGAATAGGCACCATTTTGACTGTAAAAAAGGTGCTAACTATGAGGAATTTTATACAGAATTTGGAAAGGAAGTGCCATGAAATGCAGATGGAGATAAATGCCTTCACAAAAAAGTTTACAGTCTTGCAGCAGAAGGATCTACCTAGTTTATTAACCAACAATCAAAGACTGTTAACACATGAACAATATGCTCATAGGGTAAACACATATGTTACAAAACAGATCACAACATCATCAAGCACTTTAGAAGACACAGGACCTCCCTTTGGACAAAGCTTATATTGCAAATTGGAAAATTTGTTCTAGATTGAACATGAAGTAAATCATCTTTTTGAAGTCCAGCCCAACTTCTACAGGTATACTAAAGCTGATGAAACACTAATAAAAATAAAAATACATCAGTTGCCAATAGACCAATGGAGGCAGAGCATGCTGGAAGTTTTACCAAGGTAATTTTGTTTTTTTTTTTTTTTTTTTTACATTTGGTCAAATAAACAAAACACGTGGAAAATATAATAAAGATGAGAACAATAGAGGAAGGAGGTCAAGCGGGGACTAGAACGCATCAAAGCAGAATCAAGCACAGATGAAAGGGTTAGGACAACAATGCAGGAACGCAAAGTAAAGACACAGCTACCAGCCGACTTCCTGAGTTGAAAAGTCAAACATATCTTATGAGTTAAAGCAGCCAACACAACAACAATTACTCCTGCATACATTTCTACATTTATTTCTTCTGTCAGAGCAGGAGGAGAAAGTTATTGCTTGATATCTTATCCATAAGATATTTTGTATCTCTCTTTTGTATAAATACCTCCCCAAGGGATGTATTCAGGGTTGTTGATTTTCCTCTCTGGACCGCGTTGTAGCTCTAAGATTTTTTTAATACAAAGGCTGTTGAAGTTCACTACCGTTGGACCGTCTAAATGTGGATTTGATGTTCTGGGCATTGCTACTGAATTCCTGTGTCTTTCTATGGATCAATAAATTGTTCTAAACTGTGTTTTGTGTTTTCAATGTTTACAAATTTCATATATGTTTCATAATCTTAGTAACAGGGAAAAAGAATAGCCCCGAACTTGTTTAAATACACTCTATGTTCAATCTCTGCTGTTATTTATGTTTTCTTCAGAATTAGCATAAACATGAATTCTTAGATGCTCCTGTTTCCACTGATTCTTTCACTTTGAAAATCACCAAGGAATTCTTTACTGCTCCTTGATAATGTTCATGCACTTTCCCTCTGCCCTCATGATGAAGGATTCTTAACTACCCTTCATCCGCTTGCTTACATTCCATCAATTTCTAGATTTTAAAATTGTTCCAAAATCGATTATCTTGCTCTGTAGTATTGCCCTTTATCAAAGAAAACAAACTCAACAGTTCATCCTCAAAGATTCCATTTGCCCAATGGAATAATATGTTTCAGACTTGCATCCCAGCTCTGTTTAAAATCACCATCCAAGAAACTTGAAACAAAACCCTGAACATCATAACTAGCATAAAATACTTCAAAAAACAAAGCTAGATTATAAAGAGAGAGCCCTCCCTGGATGCAGTTTGGCTAGAAGCTGCATCTAAAAGATTGGTTAGTGGTTACCTCGGCCGTATTCCCTTTTCTCACAAGTTTTGGGGAACAACCTGAGTGATAACATCATTGGTGACTCCGCTGGGGAACTGAATGAATGTCTGTTACTACTCTCTAGTTTCTAAAGCTACAAATGGAGCCTGAAGTTAGCCAGGCAACCTTTGAAACTGTCTTTGCTATGAAATCACAAGAGTAAATAAAAGCTACTTCAGTCTAACTCCAATCTAGCTTTAGATTTTAAACAGCTGTCTCAAAGATTTGTTTAGCCATCCTTGTTTCAAACATACGTGAAGGAAAACCCAACTCCTCCTACATTTCAAGAGCTTCCTTCAAGATATTGTCAAAACTTGTATCCTCCAAATATTCCCAGCAAAAACCAATAATATATTTTTAGAAGCTCGCTCCAAAGAAGAAAGTTTGGTATACTAGGTCAACCCAGATCCAAATCCTCCAGCTATCCTTTACAATCCAAATTTGAGTCCTAATAGCCTTAGGAAACCTGAGAATCAAGAGATTTCTGCTGATTCAAATCTTGAAGCACCCCAGCAGAAACCTATTCAAACTTAGCTTACTACTGTAAAATCTCAAGCCTTTTTCCTATTGCTGTAGCTTCTTCCAGTTCACCATTATCACCCCAAAACCTCTTTTCCACCCCTCCATCCACAACACTTATCTCAGCTGTTATCCCCGTGCTTCCAGTTGTCCCACTTTTACCTGCTAATATGGAAAATCGATATGCTCCCCAGTAGTTTCCTGCCAATCCAGGGGCTATGCCACAAGATTATCAGAGCAAAATTACCTATTTTGATGGTACTGGCACTTACACTGCTCAACAACATACCAAGAAGATGATATATTATATTGAAAACTATGAGATTGATGATGATGATGTCAGGATGAAAATTTTTGTCTAGAGCTTAACTGGTGATGTAAGGACCTAGTTTAGGGCACTCCCTACAAACACAATAGCTAATCCAGATGCCCTTTATCAGACTTTCCTGAACATATGGGAAATAAAAAAGATCCTTTACACATCTAAATAGAATATGAGAACTTGAAGAGAGGCCCACAGGAAAGTGTCCAAGATTATTGTGCCAAATTCAACAATACCTACCTTGCTATTCCAATAAATCTTAGACCACCACCAGACTTAGCATTGATCAAATTCCATGATGGATTTGACTCAAACACAGCTTACCAGCTCAGGGAGAGAGCTACTCCTAGCCTCGAAGATATGTAGAGCATAGCAATGAGCGTTGAAGCCAATCTGATTTCTAAACGAAATCGAGCTAGATCTGAAAGGAGAACAACTTTCAAAGAAGAACCATCTGCCTTTGAACAAAAACTTGATGCAATCATTAAAGGCATGGACAGGCTGGGAGATAGAGTGGAAACTATTGAGAGAAAATCTTCATGGAAGGGCCAACCAAGCAGCAATGCAAGAAATCCAAACTTTAGAAAAAATCAAAATCCCAATGTAGGAAAAGTTGGTCCGGACCGGAACATAATGCCCCCCTTCCAAGAAAACTATGCAGAAGCTTCAACATCTAGTGAACTAGCAGAGGACCCCCACATTAACTTAATGGGTCTCAATAGTGGAAAACAAATTTTCCTAACTCAAGAAGATCAAGAAGCTCATACTCTTAGTCAGTTTCAAATGCAATCAGGGGAATCCTTTGATTTTAAGGAAGGGTATGACACAACTGTGTATGAAGTCCATAAGTAGTATAACTTGAGAAGTAGGAGAATAGACATCCCTGATGGTCCCAAGCAGAAGACAATCAAGAAACCTACCAAAACCAAACTCAAGGATTCTCATATACCAACTATTCCGAAGTCAACTTCGAATCCAAATAGTCCAACAGTTGAAGATATTTCAGACAAAGATAAATCAAAACAACGCTCTTCATCTTCTTTTCCACTCAGAGAAATTGTAGAGGAACCTTTGGAAGATGGTGTGCAAGTAACTCCAGCTCATCATAACATTCCAGTAAAAGAGGCAGTTGTTGAAAACTTAGTTGAAAAACACAACCTTGCTACCCAAAATGTTAAAATACAAACAGAAAAACCCTTTAATATGGAGATTGAAATACGTAAGTTAAAAGTAACCATCCCATTATCTGAATTGGCTAGGCATGAAGTTTTTAGAGAAAAAATCAGTAGATCATTACAAATTTCAGAAAACAAAGATTCAGTAAATATCCTTGATGATCAACCAGAACTCATATTTGGCCCTGAAGCGAGTGGTAAATCAGTAGATGGAGGGGTTCCTCCCTTCTATGTAAGTTTAAACATTCATGACAAGGTGCTTCACAATGCAATGTTTGATTTAGGAGCTTCCCATAATCTGATGCCTAAATCTGTCATGGAAAAGTTGGACCTAGATATCACAAGGCCATACAAAGACCTATTTTCCTTTGATTCCAGTCAGGTCCGGTGTCTAGGCTTAATCAAGGATCTGTGTGTGTCATTAGTCCAATATCCAGCCAAGACAATTTTGATGGATGTGGTGGTAGCTAATATTCCACCCAAGTATGGAATGTTGTTACCTAGATCCTACGGTACCAAGCTACAAGGATCTTTGCAACTAGACATGCCTTATGCCACCATCTCAATCTTCGGTCAGCCTAAGAGGCTATACCGAGAAACTTTGATGAAGTATGTGGTAAGTAGTCAAGAAAAACCCCAAAACTTTCCCATTTATTCTATGCATTCAGACATGGACTCTTTTATCTTGTACAACACTGAGATTCATACACCAACTAATGTTAAAATTGTGGCTTTAAGTCAGGATGAATTCCTAGATAAATAATCTACAGTTCAGATTCAAGAAGTCTCGGAAAACAATAAATTGACAGTCACACATGAGGAATCCCATGAGACTGAAAATCCAATTATGCCTGCTGAGCAAATTGAAAAAACTCCTAATACCAGTTCCAATCAAGAAAACCTATGGTATCTAGAATTTGATGGATCTGTTAATAATCTAGGAGCAGGGGCAGGGATTTAGATACACAATATGAAGTATGACCACGCTGAGAGACATGCATATAGATTGAATTTCAGATACACTAACAACATGGCCGAATATGCATCCCTCCTGTTAGGGCTCAAAGTGATCAAAAGCCTAAGTGCAGCTCGAATATCAATTTTGGGAGATTTTGACCTCATCATTCAACAAATAAAGGGTAACTTCATTACAAATGATCTTAGGCTGAGATCATACAGAGCTGCTACAATGGAAATTCTCAACACCTTTCTCGAATCCCAATTGACCAAAATTCCAAGTAATCAAAATTTGCATGCTCATAGTCTAGCAACCTTTGCCAGTACTTTCAAATTGCCATTTAAGCCCAATCACCGATTCACTGTCGAAATCAAACATAGACCTTCTATACCAGATAATGTTAAAAACGGGAAGGTGTTTGAAAATGACACACAAATCAACAATTTCCTAACTTTGAAAGAGGAGTTCTCAAGCACAAAAATGGATACCAACACCATAGATGAAAGCAATCAAATAGACAAAATTGAAACACATTTGCTAAAACACCAAACCAAATTCTACATCCTGCTAAGTTTACTAAAACTTATTTACAGGAACTTCAAGAAAATGAATGTGAGGATGCCATTGGAGCACAATTTGAAGTCATTGAGTTAATGGATAATTTTCTACCTACAGGCCTCACTCCTTTAGAGGACATTTTGACTCAAATGACATCTCTAGGAAACCTAAAATGCAGCCATTAAACGCAGAAATTGAGGACTATAATTTAGGAACTGCAGAGAATCCCAAAATGATAAAATTGTCCAAAGCTCTGCCTCCTTACCAAAAACTCAAGTATATTGAACTATTCAAAGAGTTTCAAGATGTTTTTGCATGGAGTTATAAGGACCTAAAGTCTTATGACACTGCAGTCATCCAACACACCGTACCTCTCAAAGAAAACCAAAAACCTTTCAAACAGAAACTTAGGAGGGTCAACCTTGTGATGCTCCCTTTGATTGAGAAAGAAGTTAAGAGAATGTATGAAGCTGGAATTATAGCTCCAATCAGATTTTTAGAATGGGTTTCAAATTTAGTGCCCACTAGAAATAAAACAAGAGAGATTAGGTTGTGTGTCGATTTGAGAAATTTGAACAAAGTCTCTTTAAAGGATAATTACCCTTTACCCAAAATGGATCACATTTTGCAAAGGGTAGTGGGTGCTTCAAGGATATCACTGTTGGATGGATTCTCAGGCTTCAATCAGATCCTAATGCACCCTGATGACCAAGATAAAAATGCCTTCACAACCCCTTGGGGGACATTCAAATATGTGAAAATGCCATTTGGACTCAAGAATGCAGGAGAAAATTTTCAAAGAGCTATGGATATAGCTTTTTCTAAAGAAATCCATGATTTTTTAGTCATTTACCTAGATGACCTTACAACATTTTCCAAATCAAATCAAGAACACCTAGATCATCTTAGGCAGGTATTCTTCATTTGCAGAAAATATGGTATATCACTCAATCCAAAGAAACCATTGTTTAGCCTAGAAGAAGGAAAATTATTGGGCCATATCATCTCTAAAGAAGGCATTAGAAAACATCCGGACATAATATAGGCTATTCTGAAAGTTCCTCACCCTAGAAACATCAAAGAACTACAAGCCTTTTTGGGAAAGATCAATTTTCTAAGAAGATTCATACCAAATCTGGCCGAGCTGATAAGATTGTTGAACAACATGTTGAAAAAGGACTCCAAGGTTAAGTGGACAATAGAAGCTAAGCAAGCCTTTAAAGAATTAAGAAAAGCTTTAACTCAAACACCAGTCCTCACAAGCCCAAATTTCGACAAGGACTTTATCATATTCTCATTTGCATCAGAACATACAATTGCTGTCGTTTTTCTTCAAAAAGATGACCAGGGATGTGGAAAACCCATAGCATTCTTTAG
>APFE030044589.1:62327-76033 GCA_000404065.3 Pinus taeda | reverse complement strand
ATTATCATTATCGGTGAGTAGTCTCACGTTTGTTAACAGTATACATCAATGACCGGTAATCAAACGATTTATCACATGGTCGACTTCAGATCATTTATTCCCATGGGGTAGAAATGTACCACGGCGGTCGGTGAAGACCTCAGGTTGTATCAACATTCATTGGTTCACTTGACAGTTGCTCCTGTTGCTGCTAGTTGATGCCACTCCACCTTATATGTTGCAGTCATTCATGGCGACATTCTATATGCTGTCACCTGAGTTTGCAGTGTAGTACCATCCTTTTCCATCATGTTTAGTTGGTAACTTTTGGGATCAGTTTTTGATATCAGTGATCCATTGTATTTCTCAGCATCATTGACAGTTTTATATATGATATTGAGACATGTACTTGTTCGATCATGATCAGATGATCCATTATGTATTTTCCAGTCATTTATACTTGTGTACTTAGTGGATCCGCTTGTACTTGATCTGCAGACATGCTTTGATTTCTCTGAGCATGTGTATGCCCGCCTCAGATGATGTTTCTTTTTGATCTCCTTTTGTGGATTGGTAGGCTGAATTCTGGTGAAGTACTCAGTTTTTGGCAGATTTCCTTTCCATGTACTTGTTTAATATATTTCGGCCATCATGTACCCCTTCTGACCTCATATATTAGGGGGCATCTGTTATAGCTCCAAATCTCACTATTATGGTTTGCGATGCTGCACTCATGGCCTAGGGAAACCCTTCCTTCTAGACCCGATCCAAAATCTAAAAAACAGTGTTTTATTCCCTGTATGCGACATTGCCCTAAGCTAAACGTGTGTATACGCGGGTTCATATATACCTAACCCACGTATATGTATTACAACAATTAAAAAAATATAAAACTCCTTATTTTTGAGCGGAGATCACGGGTTTTACCTGCTGATCACCTGTTAGTGCCCGTGGCCTCAACTATTCCCAACCAATTCCTAACTAAAAAACTACTTTGGAATTGGTATAAAAAGACATCAAAGGGAAGGCCTAAGGGGAGAGAAAAGAGAGAAAGGTTACTATACTGAGTTTTTCCCCCTGATCAGGTCTGAAGACCCTTGTGCCTTCTGCACTTCCCCCATTTGTACAAGAAACCCTTGTTTCCTTGTGATTTGATGTTTATCCCTTAGTTATGGCATCTTGGAGTGAGTCTTGGAAGGAGATATGCTAGAGGCTTGAGGCGGGACGAATCCAGAAGGAGGCTCTGAGCTTTGAGCCTACAGAGGTTGCTCAGGTGATATTACTCTTTTTTGTACTATTCTATTTGTCTAATAAAGAAACACGTCTTGTTCCCGATATGCTTCTTTCTTTATGTTAATGATGTTCATGTTTGAATTTCATGTATGAATGGATGTCTAAAAGTTTATAACTAACTCCGTTCTTGTATAACATAAAGATGATTTTCATATAAATCTTTGTCCATATACTGCTGCATTCTTTGGAATTGTTGGTTTTGGAGGGAAAAGGAGCAGAAGGGACGTGAAGAAGGGTTTGGACCCTTGAGGAACTACCGAAATGTAGGACCTGAGGTACGTCCTTCTCACCTTAGAAATAGCTTTTTCTAGCATAATGGTTGTGTGTGTGCATGTTTCTTGATTTAGACAACTTTCAGTCTGCTAGGGTTCCACCCAAGAGCCTTAGGGGATAAAATCCCACAACAATAAAGAAATTGAAATAATTTAAATCCTAACTCTTTCCCTACTTGTCTTTTAGGCCTAGTCCATTTGAATATCTTCTCACCCCCCAAGGTACTACATTCAGCATCGCTCCAATTTAACCACTTAGTGTGGTTTCCAACAATCAGTGTTTTCTTAGACCCAACGCACAATACTTATTGTTGTTATCCCACTCCACATAGTATTTAGTCAACACCATATTCACATCTAGTCTCGTGGATGGGTACTTAACCATTCACACACATGTTATTGTTAAATCCCACTTATCATTTGTTCTCAATAGATTCTCATTGTTACACAAAACTGTCTAGTGTAGGGATTCATGTAGAGCACAAAGAATCTTAATTCAACTTTTGGAGATATATATATATGTGTGTGTGTGTGTGTGTGTGTGTGTGTGTGTGTGTGTGTGTGTGTGTGTGTGTGTGTGAGAGAGAGAGAGGGGTTTTTTAGTTATGTTTCCCTCTATTGGAATAACAGTGAACTTTTCCAGCAAATTTTGAATGGTGCTTCCACATGTGTTCTTAGCCTACCCCCTAGGTGACATCAGGTGCTATCAACCCACTAGCCCTAAGGTACCTTAACGTCTCAAAAGTACTCAAGTGGCATAGTTTCTAGTCGGTTTATTACCCCTGGGTGCATAATTAGTGCTCTATGATTCTCAGCCAAAAAGCCTTCTAGGTTTCTCATCCCAACTGTCATCTGAGCATCTCTGCTCGACCAAACTCTCTTCTAGAATGAGTGCAACACTTAGTGAAGTACATGCCCAATCCGATGGTCAAGGACTTCAGTTAGTAGTTCATATACCTACTGCCACAACCATAAAAATTTCCTTGTCATTAATCACAATACAACACGCGCACATAAAATTCATAATCACATGATAATTAAAATCATCAATTAGCTCAGACTTTTCCCTTCCCCATTGATTCCTCACATAATTGGGAATCTCGTTAGACAACTTATTTATATTATCCCAATTAGCCATTCACATATGCATCATATAAAATTTTAAACCGCCATTCTTCCACAAGAATGATTCCTGAGAAGAACTTGTGAGAGACAATGGCATATATATATATATATATGGTAATTTAAAGGTTTATAGAAGCTCCTTTGTGACATTTTCACTAAAATGACATGCTCGCTTGTACTAGTTGTCGATTGCTAATGCTTTTAAACACTTGCTTGAACTGAATGTGCTAAAAAAATGATGGGTGTCGAACACTGTCGAAAATGTACCCAAATGATAAATGTTCAAGTGACAACTGATTTGACTTAATGTATGCACTGTAACAAATCAAATGAGGGTGTCGGTTACAACCGAAAATGCACCCGGACAATTTAGTGTAAAAAATGTTTATCAACAAGCGATGCAAAAAGTGTTGATGATGTTGATTTGGCTTGAAGTGCTTGATTTGTAACATCCTTAACTTGATGGTGTGAATTAGCTGTTGTGAAATGTTGTTGCAGAATATTATTTTCTGTTTGAACGGTTTTTGATTTGGTTTTAAGGGAATGGTGTGTTGAATTACTGAGGTGTCATAGGACTTCAAGTCCTCATAACTCCAAGCAAATACATCTTGGAATTCTTTGAACAAATCGACATATTTTGGTTTTTGATCAAGAGGCAGGTTTTTGGATAATTTAATCATTCTGGGCTTGTCTGTTGTTCCTATGTTATGTTCTTCAATAGCCGCATTTATAGGCTCCATTTTTGGTTTCTTATGCACATCATTATTATCAAACATATCTTCTAATGGAGTTATTCCAGCAGGCAAAAAGTTATCCTTCAGGTCAATGAACTCAGCCTCAGCTTTGCCTGTTTCTTCTAGATGCATATTTTTAAGCTCTTGCATGTTTGCATTGTAAAAAACTGTTGGGTTAAGGATCTGTTTAGCTGTTGTAGCTGTTACATCCTACTGATTTTCTTCTGTTAGCTGTTGGGAATCGTTCACGACATCCATGTCAATGTTTGCATTCGAAAATTCGCCCTCAAGAGTGAGGAAATCGTTAATCTGGGCATCATTTTGAAACACTTGCCAATCTTTAACATTGTTAGGGACCGAGGGTCTATGTTTTATCTCAGCAGTGAAATGGTGATTTCGCTCAAAGGGAAGCTTGCATGTACTAGCAAAAGTTGCTAGGCTGTGAGCATGAATATCATGGTCTCTTGAATTTTTGGCAAGCTTGGATTCATTGAAAGACTTGAGTATTTCTGTGGCAGCAGTCCTATAAGCTCTCATTCTATTGTCATTGGTAACAAAGTTGCCTTTCATTTTTTGTATAATTAAATCAGAGTCACCTAGAATAGACATTTTTTCAGCTCCTAGGGCTTTGAGCAATTTAAGGCCTAAGAGGAGAGCCTCATACTTTGCCATGTTATTAGTACATCTGAAATTTAATCTATAGGCATGGCCTTGTGCATGATTATCATGTGTATTATGAATCCATACCCCTGCCCCTGCTCCTAACTTATTGATAGAACCATCAAACTCTAAACACCATGTGATTTCTTGTTTATGGTTTGTATTAAGAGTTTCAGTTATTTGAGGATTGGGCATACTTACAATTTCTGTTTCGGAAAGTTCTTCTTGTTTGCTGCTTGTTTTGACTTTTGTGATAGTTTCATGGGTACTGGCGGCTGATTGCTCATTGATGCATGTTTCTTGCTCTAAGGCTGAAGGCTTCTCATCAGTTGGAGGATTGGTGTCACTATTAAATAAAATAAAAGAATTCATATCTGAATGGATTGATTAAATTGGAAATTTTTGAGGCTTTTCCTCACTACTTACCACATACTCCATCAGTGTTTCCCTGTACAGTCTTTTTGGTTTCCCAAAGACAAATATAGTGGCATAAGAGAGGTCAAGTTGAAGGGATCCTTGCAGTTTTTCTCCCCATGATCTTGATAGGAGCATGCCATATTTTGTTGGAATGTCGGCAACTACTATGTCCATCAGGATTGTCTTGTTGGGAAACTAGACTAAAGACACACAAAGGTCTTTGATTAAGCCTAAACACTTGACTTGACTTGAGTAAAAGGAATATAGACCTTTGTAGGGTCTTGTGACATCAAGGTTTAACTTTTCCATTACAGCTTTAGGCATAAGGTTATGTGAGGCACCTGAGTCAAACATAGCATTATGCAAGATTTTTTCATGTATGTGCAGGCTCACATAAAAGGATGGAAAAGATCCATATGTTGATTTCCCATTAACTTCTGGACCAAACAGCAGCTCGGGCGCATCATCTAGAACATTTACATCATCCCTAACCTCTGGCAGTTGAAGTGATCTTTGAATTTGTTGCCTATAGACATCATTCTTGGCAAGTTCAGAGAGGGGGATGGATATTTTAATTTTGCCAATCTCTGTTTCTATGTTAAATGGTTTCTCCAATGGAATCCTTGCATTAGCAGTAGCAGATTGTTCCTTGTCAAGAGTGTTTTCTGTGTTTTCTTTTTGAATGTTAGCGTTATGATGAATCACAGCTTGTGGTATGTCTGCTTTGGGCAGATTTTTAGGAATGCTACTCCCCTCTTCTTTTGAGGAAGAAGGAGGCAGAGGTTGTTCAATAGAAGATTGCACGTCTGTCATGTCCTCTGCAGTTACTTGATGCAGGTTTAAGACAGTCGTACCAGCTGGTTCTGTTATGATCACCTTGCCTTTAATTTTGTTGGGTTGTTTGCTCTCTTTTGTTTTGCTAGGTGTAGGGACGTCAATGGTCCTTGTTCTCAACTTTTATTGTTTGTGTACCTCATATACAGTAGTATCATAACCTTGTTTAAAATCAAAAGACTCACCAGACTTAGTCTGAAATTGATTCACATCTTGGTATTCCTGGTCTTCTCGAGTCAGAAAAATTTGTTGCTCATTTTTTGAATCTATCAAGTTCATGAGAGTCTCATCTGTTGGCCCACTGGATGTGGATGCTTCCGCATAGTTTCCTTGGAAAGGAGGCCTAATATCATGGTCAGGACTAGCCCTTCCAGCGTTTGGGTTTTGAGTTTTTCTGAAATTTGGGTTCCTTATGGCATTGGGCTATTGTCCTTCCCATGATGTTTTTCTCTCAACATTCTCTACTCTGTCTCCCAGCCTATGGATGCCAGTGATAATAGCATCTAGCTTCTGGTCGAAGGCTAAGGGTTCTTCCTTGAAGGTGGTTCTTCTCTCAGTTCTGGCTCTGTTTCTTTTGTCAATTAGATTTTCTTCCACACTAACAGCAACGTTTTGCATTTCTGCAAGGCTTTGAGGGGCTCTTTCCCTTAACTGATAGGCCATTTCAGCATCAAAACCATCAGGGAATTTGTACAAAGCAATATCAGGTGGGGGTCTCAAGTTCTGTGGTATTGCATTATAAACATTGTTAAATCTTGCGCAATAGTCCAAGACAGTCTCCTAAGGGCCTCTTTTGATATTGTCATATTCAGATAGTATGTGCAGGGGGTCTTTCTTTTTCTCCCATCTGTTGATAAACGATTGGTATAAGGCTTCTGGGTCTGCTATGGAATTGGCTGGGAGTGCTCTAAACCAAGTCCTAACGTCGCCTATAAGACTTTGAACAAAAATTTTCATTCTCACTCTATCATCGTCAATCTCATAGCTCTCAAAGTAATCCTACATTTTCTTTGTATGCTGAAGAGCTGTGCAGGCACTTGTGCCATCAAAATAAGTTATTTTGGTCTGATAATCCTGAGGCATGGCCCCGGGATTTGCAGGTAGGTGTAAAGGTGCATATCTGTTAGCCATGTTGTCAGGGATAAGAGGAAAAACTGGGGCAACTAGGATAACAGGAACAACTGGGGTAATAGGAGTAGTAGTGGTAGTATGAATAAAGGATGGAGGTGTACAAGAGCTGCTTGGAGAAGGGGATGATGAACAAGGGGAAATTGGGGTTGAACGAAATAGAACTTTGACAGGGGTCGGAACACAGCTTGGTTGAACTGTTTCCGGACTAGAAGCAGTAAAGTCTTCTTGTTGCTCTCGTTTCCTAAGGGTCTTAGAGATTAGATTTGGATTTTCAAAAACAGCTGGGGGATTTGGATCAGGATTTGATCTTGTATGACGCGTTTGATTTTTAGGAGCCAACTTCTAACTTATTTTTTTGAGATTTTCCTAAGAACACAGGTCGACCGGACTTTTAAAGGTCGGTTTCTTCCTCTGTGGAGCTTCAGACTGGTTTTATGAGATTATCTGAGGAGTTCCTCAGTGGAGTCGCCATTATGTTATCACTCAGGTTGTTCCTAAGCTCCTGAAGGGATACGGCCGAGGTAACCACAAACCAATCTTTGGATTGCAGGTTCTATCCCACCTGCAATGAGAGAGGGCTCTCTCTTAATGATTTAGCTTTGTTGATGATGATTTTAGGCTAGTTATTGGGTTCAGGGGTTTTGTTTAAGTTTGGATGGAGTTTGAATGGAAGGAAGTTGCGTTCTAGTAGAGAGGCAAGGGATAGTGTGATAAGTTTCAAACCATTGGGCATGGAGTCATGGATTAAGGCTTGTTGTTGCGTTTTCTTGGTCACAAGAGGATTATGGAGTAGGATAGCTACACATGAAACAATTACCAATTTCTAAAAAGATGGGATGAAAATCAGTGATGGAAGGCAATTAAGAATCTTTCATCAGCTAACAGAGAAGAGAGGTGAATGAATGGTTATCTAGGAGCAGTTAAGAATTCCTAAACTAACATTGATATGTGTAAGAAACAACGTAAACATGATCATTTAAGCATGCATATTCATAACTATTCCTGATGAAAACATGAAGAAATCACAGAAATTGAGCATAGGGTGCTGCAAACAAATCCTAAACATTTTTTTTTTTTTTTTTTGTGATTCTAGACAGTGGAACATGGATGATAAACAAACATAAAAACTAATAGGGTTAAGGAACACTTATTGAACCATGTAGAAGCACAAAAATTCCATAGTCACTCCTCGGCCAATTAAACATAGCAGACAGTTTCAGAATCCATGCATTTCAGCAGTCTTTGATTATAGAAATTATCACATTTACAGTGCGGGTCTCAGCTCAAACAAAAACATCTAACCAACAAAGACCAACCAACCCCTCTTACATGTTTCAGGGTTGTCTATATAGGCAAAATATCTAAAAGTATTTATTACAACTGACCTAAACAGGTCTGTGGGAAAGCTTTCTAAAACCTAATTTATTCTGGAATTAAATGCAAGTAAGTCTCCTTTGGGCTGCGCCAGTGGTAGCTTGATCAAAAGTGAGTTAATGCGGTGTCCTCTGTGGCTTGGTGCAGTGGTTCTGTAATAACTGTGCATTGAGTTCTGGTCCACTGATCTCCTGTGAGCTTTAATGTGCAGTCATTTGTGCTGGTGAACTTTGAATGGTTCCTTAATTGCTTCTTGACTTTTAAGGTTTTCTTTTAATGCTTCATTCACCTCGAGCCCTGAGAAAATCTTCAGTGATACACTTTTCCGCTACACTGATACTCTTTGACATGCATTTTGGCTTCATATCTACTCTGATACTTTTTAACATCTGAATCAGGTCTCTCTCTGTCTTCTGATACGATCAAAACTACAAAATCGGGCTTTTTCTGCCCTTTTCGGCGCAAAAATGGCTGAGGAATCAAAATATTCCCTAAAGATTCCCCAATATGGCCTATTTTCCGTCACGCTAACCACGCATCGAAAACTGCCTCTGTTTTTCATTCTGGGCTTTCGAAGCTTGATTTTTGCACTTGCGTGTTTTTTCCTTTTTTTGGTTGCTGATGTCAGCATGACGTCAGCGGTGGGGTCCTCTGGTACGGTGATGACGTCAGTAGTTTGACGTGGCAGTATGGCGGGGTGATGACGTGGCGGGACACGGTGGCAGGCTGACACGAGCCAGGCGCAGGCAGGAAGGGGTGAGGTGGAGGCGATGTGGTAGGGTGACGCGACGCTCCTGTCATGCGAGGGGAGGGCGGTTTTGGTATGCATCAGACCGCCTTTGGTATGGAGGTGGATTTTGTCAGGGGCGGCCCGATGCAATGGGATGCTGCCAGCTATCCCGGTGTACGACGGTAAAACCATCGGAGTTCGAGTGCTAATGGGCCAACACCAGAGGGCGCCTGATATGAACGAGGGCCGTCGAATCTGGGAGGGGTGATCCGACGGTGGACTGGAGGAGGAACAACATGCGTTTTAGCAAAACAACGCGCGTGTTAAATGTTTAATTTTTCACGGAACGGGTGGGTTCGAACTTTAGTTTTTCGGGTTAATGCATTTCGGCGCTTTGGCTTTTTATCAATTAAACACCAGTAAATTCCAAAGAAGTGCGCGGGGGGATTGGTTAATGCATTTGGAAGGGGTTTTTTGTGTTTTGGAAGGAGTCCAAACACCTGGGAGGGGAAAATTATGCAGAGATTAGGGTTCTTACTAAGATCCAAGTGACTTAGTAATTCCCAAGGGGATATTTATGGTTATGTTTCAACTAGAGGGAGGGAATATTTACATAGGGGAAGTATTACCATAGTTTTAGTAGGGGGAAGGGAAATAAATAGGGATTTACATAATAATGTCAGGAGTTAATATGAAAAATGAGAAGAAAGCGCTAAGTCTCAGAGATCTTAGGCTTTAAAGGGGGATAGAACTTTGTAGAGAAAGTATGGACCCTCCTTGAGTAAAGCAGATCTTTACCAAGGAAAATGATATGGAAAATGATGAACTAAGAGATATCAAGCAGATCTTGACCTCTTTCGGGGAAGTTAGTAAATGATTTAGGGAAGAGGAAGAAAGGGAAGTTAGTCATGCCTCGCTTGAAGTCCTTCAAATGGGAACTGCCTACTAACTGTGATCTGGAAAAATGCAACACTTGAATATGTGGAGTTGATCACAAATCAACATTCTGTAACCTCAAAACTACCTACCCAGCCTACTTACCTAACATTTTTTTCTTTTTTTTAGTTTGGGTGCACTTGAACTTGCAGAGCCAGCTTTTCAACTTTTCTTTTTCTGTTTTCCTATCTATATCTACACTTATTTCTTCCAAGGGCCCAGATTAAGCAGTTGGGCTCCTTTGATTCTCTACCTATCTAGGAATATGCCAAGATTAAGCTATTTGGACAGATTGTTCATTTTCTATATTCTAAAACAAGAAATTGAAACCTAGGGAGACCAAGATTAAGCTGTTTGGACTTTCCTTTAGCTGAAAATTCTACAAAAATGGAATAACTCTTCAAAATTGGAATGCAGCAGTTGAACTTTGACCATCACACTTTCATGGCCTCTTTCTTTGGTGACTGTTAGCAAATATGGAGCATTGCAGCATGCAAAGTATGACATATTTGGTCCTGAAAAAATGTCAATCATGAAATATGAGTAACCTGCTGCAGCAGGAGGCTAACAGTTAAAACAACCTTTTCAAATATGAGGTCAATAACAATCAATTTTTCCCTAACCAAAAAGTCAATGCTCATCAACACAACAAAAAATAGTCCTTTATGCATCATGGTCAAACCTAGTCAAACTTGGCCTTCTTTGCTGGTTATTGTCAACCAAAAAAAGTCATGAAAACAATAGTCAAAATTGGTCAAATTCTGTGTTTAAGTTTGTAGTCAACCTTGTGATTGGTCTACAGTAAAAGTCAACATAATGCCTTGATTCTTGTGCCAATAAATGTGGTCTGCCAAAAACGAAATGATGACCCAAAAAAAAGTCAAATGTTGTTAAAAAAACCCCTAATTAGCTAGTCAAACCTACAACAGACTGAAATTTTGACCTTGTAATTCGTCCTTCTACTATCACACTTGTGAGGAAAAGAGATGCCCAATAAGTTGTGTGAACCAATCAGATAAGGAGAGAGAAGAATGTGTGAGATGAGATGATGCCAAATGAGGTTTAAGGCCTCTCATATATATATATATAAGTCATTGAGGGTGAAGTGACATGTCTCTTGGGCTTCATGAGCCTACATGATAATGTGGTCAACCTTGACAATTTGCACATGCGTGGCATAAATTCAAAAACACATTTATGCTTATCCAAATTTAATGATATTTAGGTCAATTTTGGCCCTCTCGAAAAGAGGAATTCAATGCAATAATCATCTCCATCAAATTAGATGTCCAAAATGGAATTTGGCCCTAGTTACCAATTTTAACAAGAAGAAAGTTCATGGATTATGTTTTTGATCTAGCCAATTTTCTTCGAGTTTGTGCCATATTCATAATCTAGAGGCCCAAGGAAAAATTATCCTTTAGTTTTATGCTTTAAAACTTTATCGAACATCATTTTGAGGGTTTTAAAGGTGTCTTCACAATTTTAAAATTTGCTTACAACAATATCTTCTCAAAGATTGGTGAGAATCCTTACCTAAGTTTTTGTGAGAGTTGTTTCTAACCCCTTAAATCCCTAGTTTCCTTCTAAAGTAATTCAAGTTCATATTATCAATATTTTGAAATGTTTTAAGTTGCCCTAAAGCATTACAAGAGGTTTTATTTTTGATTAGGATATTTTCATTTTTGACCCTAGGGGGATTGGACCACCTTTTCACGCAAGTTTGGAAGTTGTAGCTTTATTTGCTTGCATTTTTATCATTGTTGGGCTTTGTTTTCACTCTTATCTCAATGTCCAAGCTCAAGCACCCAAGGATCTATCATGCTAGTGTGTTTCCACACTTTTAAATTGCTTTAAAGACACTCCAAGTTTGGTATTTATGTGTTTTATGGTTATTTTGTAGATTTGGAAGTGTAGGACAATAACAAACTTGTTCAAATCAAGTGGAAATCAAAGACAACTTATCTCACTTTATGTTTGTACCCTTCTCTCACTCTTAAGCATCAAAGGTAACCATGTGTTGTGTATGTTTGAGCGAGTTTTGCATGTTGGTTTGTATTTTTTGTAATTATCACTTGTTGAAAACTGTAGCGAGTGAAGGTTTTCTTTGGCTTATGCCTTATCTAGAGAGACCACATATTGTGTTTCTCTTTTTATCCCAGATATTCCACCTCTTGTACTCCAAAGAAACATTTGGAGCTTTTTGCATATAATTGTTTCTACTCCAATAGTTTGAGCACCCCATCAACATGTTGAACATGATCCTTCCAAGACTTGTTGTATATTAGTATATCATCAAAAAATAATAACACAAATTTTCTAAGGGTGGGTTTGAAAATGAAGCTCATCAAACCTTGAAATGTAGAAGGTGCATTGGTAAGGCCAAATGACATGACCAAAAATTCATAATGACCCTCATGAATTCTAAATGTTGCTTTATAGGGACCTAATAGTAATGGGGGAATCATTAGTATTATAGGGACCTAACAGACTTCAATCCATGCGAAGTGTTGGAGGATCAATTACGTGGACCCTTCTGCAGTTTGACTACAAGATTGAGTGGCAATTACGAGTTTAGTTTAGGATGAGTTAGGACTTCAGTTACTGATTCAAGGAGGGAAAAGTTATAACTCCAATGATGATTGGAGAGAGAACCAATTCGATTTAGTTAGCTTGTTAATCACAACTCAAGTTATAAATTTGCACTTGCCTAATTTAGCATGGATCGAATCTATAAAAGAAGGACGAAGGCACATGTATGATCGTTGTTGAGTGCACAATTTTTGTGAGATATCTTTGCTTGTGGTTTGTGTATCCTTGAGGAGCAAGTGTGCACGTTTTTAGGAGGCTTCTTGTGTTAAATAACAAGGCAACATTGTGCTAGGAAATAGGATGCAATTATACGCTACGAAATAAGAGACCCTATGCGTAAGGAAATAGGGCTAGGATTTGCACAAGGAAGTAGGGGTAGGGTCAGAGGATTATAGAGACAAAGTTAGGCTAGTAAAACATGAAAACAAGTGTGTTCTTAAGAAGATAGATTGCCTTGTAATCAATCTATTTGCTCAATCAACAAAATACCGCATCAAAGAAGCATGTTTTCCCAGTTGAGTTTCTTGAGAAAAATAAGTGTATTAATACGTAATCCCTGATCAGGGATTGCGTATTTTCAACACTGCAATATTTTTTCAAAACAAGAGTCCCCATAGGGTGCTTGGACAAGCTACACCAGAGGAGGCTTTCACATGTAAGAAGCTTGATGTTTCACACTTCCACATATTTGGCACAAAATTTTATTTCCATGTGTCCAAAGATAACATGAAGAGGTTGGATCCTGTTACACCATGTTGTGGGTGATATCCATAGAAGAAAATTCCCCCCCTAGATGGTCCTTAGTTGATGACAAGCAGCTCCTTGCAATCACCAGATAGCTCGATGTGCCACTATCTCCGCCACCTGAGCCAACCATGTGGTCCCTCACCCATCTGTTATGATCATATGTTTGAAGGTGGACCTCTTGTCCGCAAAGGTATGGCTTTTCATTGTGTAATTGGGTAATTTTGTTTACTTATCATGGACACTTTTGGGCATGGATTAGTGGGGGGATTTGACAGAAAGAGTGGGTTTGGTTTGTACACTTTTCTCCTTTTTCCAATTTGATGGTTAGCCTTGTATCCTAGTCTCGTGGGAGATCTTTTAGTAGCTACTAGATTTAGGGGTGGCACTACATAGGGAAAAATCGATTTTGGTTGCGTGGTCCTGCTTCCCAGCACCATATACATCACTTTCCTTTGCTCATTACAACCCATTTCACCATATTTCCCATCTGGGTCCACATTTGTACATTGAGTCCACAAGGAGTTAGACTTCCCCTCTCCTTGTCCACACCTTGGGTCGGGCCTGGTACGATGCCCTGAAGGTTGATGCAGCTAAAAGAAAAAGAAAGAGAATAATTTGGCCACTCTCCATAGGAAATGTACCATAAAATGAAAAATATGGCCAGGATATACACATTTAGCACGTGGGAAAAAGCTAAACATGACTTCTACCCCTATCATTATGGAAATCACCCTGGTTCCTAGGGTCTTTCATATTGACTATAACAGCCCAAAATCAACATCTAATTAACTTATTAATGTTACATAGTAATTTGTCACCATCGGCCACCGTCCTTGTCGCGCCCCCACTGTCACACATTGGAGGACACATTTACGGACCTGT
>APFE030044589.1:0-29247 GCA_000404065.3 Pinus taeda | reverse complement strand
TATTAAGGGAGGGATGTTACATTGACCCTTTTCATCATTAAGGAACCCATGATTGTTCCAACCGTTGGTTGGTGATGAACCACCCCACCTTAAAAGGGATGTCCACTGCTATATGATACACATCATGATCTCATCCCCTCGAACCCCAAGCAGTTATGAAAGAAAATCAATAAAAGGAAAAAGGAATATGAAGAAGGGTGGAAAAACAAAGGCTAGGGTAACTCATGTACCAAGATTGATCCCTCCTACATTCATACACCCAAGTTTTGGCTTCCCTTATTATAGCCACCCTTGTACTATGACATATGGCTTGGAGCCTTTCCCTAATGCCCCATTCCATTCCACCATTATATTACATGCCACCTACCACTTGATGGATACACCATGGACATATCACCTCATTTAGAGGTAGAAACCACCTAATAGGGTCCTTGGTTAACCCCCTGATTGATTGTGGGGACACTTGCACATGCTAAAGCCCACTATGGAAGGGCATGCCACTATGAAGTGTCTATTTGACTCCATGATTTGTAAGCTCCTTTACTCGATTAATCTGACGATTTGTTGTACTAGAAGGCAAAGGGATGCATTAGATCTTATACAAGATTGTAGGTGGGTCCCTATTTGGGGTTTTGTCTTCTTATATGGGGTCCAAGCCCTCGAGAGGGTCACATTGGCAGTTATAGGGTTAGCGTTGAGAGTTATGGGCCTCCAGCATAACAAAGAGTAGATTTCCACTTCATGGATCCCTCAACACCATTCATTGATTGATTTGTTCCACCTTTTGGATGAGGATGATGCACTCGGACCACCCTGCCTAATTGTCTTCACACTTGCACCACACACTTGGAAGATGTTCTAGGTCCTAGATGAGGATGTGTCTCACCATGGGAGACAAAGGGAGGGATTATATTGTCATTATAGATGTTACAAATGGTACACAGGCATCATCAATTCACTTGGAGACCCATGAGGATGTCATTATGCACCCACACCCATTTGGGGAAACCACATTATATTTGCTTGGATATCAATGGGCCACCCCATTGATCACTATGTTTGGAGCTTATCTCTCACATTGATGCACTTTGGACTCCATTAGGCCTCCTCAATGGCCCAACAACTCATTGTATCTACTATTTTTCCCTCTTGAGAGGCTTCATCTTTGTATTATTGAGCTATCTTGGTGGGCTTGTGACCGAGTCATGTTACTATTGTACATTATTTTATTATTTGGGTCTTAATTAGGCCATTTAGGCTATTAGAACCCCCTTATAGATTTTATAAATAAATGAGAGGCTCATTCATTCCTCTCATCATCACTTGGATTGGATTAGTATCTCTTGAGATTTTCGCACTTTCTCTCTTGAACAAAATTTTGGAGTTTCTTGATGCATTATGATGTTTGGATTTTGGCTATTGTCTTTGGAGCTTCTTTCTATGTGAAGATGATGAATGGATATACTCTTGTCTCTCTTGTAAGTGAAATTTAATACTATTTTGTCTTTCTTACTTGTATAATGCATGAAAATTTTATCATTGTTCTTGTATGGGCCCCAAATAATGCCAAATTCTTCCCAAGTTTGGAATAATTGATATATTGCATGCATTGCACATAGAGAGAGAGAGAGAGTGAATGTTCCTAGAGGCACCCTAGAAGGTTAACAAGCCTAGAAACTTCATCTCCTTTGCAAATCGAAGTATAAATCCCCAAATGGCCTTGTTGCTGCACTTGGAAGGGCTAGCAAAAGTCATCTAGGGCTCCTTAGCATATGAAAATTCTCGATTTAGGTGTATCTTGAATCAATTAGGCCCAAGAAGCAAGGCATTGATCCGCACATCCCTTTTGTGGTCAAAATAAATCTTCTTTTCTTTCTTTCTTCCAACTTTAGGCCTAACCCTAGAAGGCCTCTTAGGGCATCACACGAAATTATTTGCAACCATAAAAAACCCTTGAAAATTGGTCCACTACTGCGATGGGGTCTTCTTGAGAGGTCCTCCAAATTTGAACTCAATTTGATGGTGGAATCCCAATATATTGCATTCCCTATCTTGAAGACCGTTCTTCTCATTAGGTTCCTTTGGGTTAGTCACTTAGTGTCTTCATTTGGATCACTGCAATTAAATTCCAAGATAAAATTTCTCCCTTGATCCTATTCTTCTCCCTAACCTAGTCAAGTCCATGTATTGTTGATCAAATCTACACCCTTGACCTAGTTTAGGTCCACTTGGGTTCTTTGTGGTCCCACAACTTTGTGACTCAATTTCCACAAGGATTGCTTAGAAAACATTTCTCCTTTAGGATCCTTAGGTCTAGGATAACTCTTTTTAAGGGATATTCTCCAAACCCAAATATAGGTATCCCCTCATCCCTTATTAGAGATCCAATCACCTTGCTTCCAAATTAAGTAAGAGAAATATCTGAGCCTCTCTTGTAAATAGGCTTTAAGAATCCCTTTGCATCTTATCACTGATCTATCTCTCCTCGCGATTCCTCTCATATCAAGACTCCTCCCATTAGTGAAAGCCTGTAAAGAGCATGGAGATTTAGCTGAAGTGATAGTGGGTTATCGCTCCATTGTTGCCACTTGACCTAGTAGTTTCTCCATAGGATCCCATCCTAGGAATCCTGCTAGTTTGAGCGGTAACAAAGCCCACAACTGAAAATGTAATTTTTGTGGGTTACAATGATACTACTTAGGCATACAGGGTGTACCTACCAACACTCAAGAAGATATTTATCAAATAGGACGTGCGGTTTCAGGTGGACAAAGTTCTGAGTGAGTCCTTAGAGCGAGAGTAGGTTGGAGTACCTGAGGAGGAGCTACTCTCTCCCAAGAAAGAGCCACAAAAAGGATCACAGATTGAGTCATAGGTAGGTGGCAAGAGGGCCGCATAATAGGATGACAAAGAGTTAGTACATGGTGAGGAGGAGTGACCAGGACGAGATCTAGCAACCACTCCCAACATAGGGAGGAAGAGAGCCAAGTGGGCTGACATGTTTGATTCAGGAAGCCCAAGAGCGAGTTGAGGCTCCTAGCTCAATGTTAAGGTAGAGAAAGCAACCAAAAAGGTACGTAGGATATATGGCACTGATGACAAATTTGGTGGACGTAGAGCCTTCTTGTTATGAGGTAGCCTCTTAGTAGGTTTGGTATGATGCCATGGTGGAGGGATATTCCTCCATTATGAGGAATGATGTCTAGGAGATTGTTCCACAACCAAAGGGAAAATCAGTCGTAGGCTCTTGCTAAGTGTACAATGTGATGCATGGAGTGGATGGGAGTGTGGAGAAGTTTAAGGCTAGTTTTGTGGCCAAGGGATTCTCACAGATTGAGGGCATAGATTATGAGGAGACATTTTCCCCAGTAGCATAATATTCATCCATCAGGACGATTTTGGCACTTGTAGCACAGATGGGGTGGAAGATCCACTAGATGGACGTGAAAAAAATATTCCTCAATGGGGTTGTTGAGGAGGAGATTTATATGGAGAAAAGAGAGGGTTTTGAGCAATTTTGTAGAGACACACATGTATGCAGGCTGAATAGAGCTCTTTATGGGCTCAAGTAGGCTCTAAGAGCATGGTATATTCACATTGATAACTATCTTGGAGGATTTTGCTTCACTAAGAGTGAGGTAGATTCCAACCTGTACTACATCATGGTTGGAGGGCTTGCGCTTATTCTATGGATCTATGTTGATGATCTTATTTTTATTGGAGTAGACAACCTAATTCAGGATTGCAAGAAAGACCTTGCAAGGGAGTGTGAGATGAAGGATATGGGGTTTATGCACTATTTCCATGGATTGGAGGTTTGGGAGGGTGATGGTGAGATCTTCGTGGGACAGGGGAAGTACACTAGAGATATTCTCCAAAGGTTTCATATGCAGGATTGTAGGCCCATGACCACGCCTCTAGTCATAAACTGGAGGAAGGTGATTGCTAGAAGAGAAAATAGAATAAATGCCCCAGTATACATGCAACTCATTGGGTTGTTGATTTATTTGGTTAATACATGAATTGATATTTATTTTATAGTAAAACAACTGAGTTAGTTCATGATAGAGTCGACCAAAGTTCACTGGGTTGTTGCAAAGCATGTTTTGAGGTATCTTAAAGGCACAACAAATTATGGATTATGTTACTCACAGGTTGATGGAGTGAGGCTTGAGGGCTTCACAGATGCAAATTTGGCAGGGAGCTCCATAAATCAGAAGAGAACTTTAGGTTGTGTCTTTAACATTGGGTCAACAACTATTTCCTGGTTTAGTAGGAATCAAAGATCAGTTGCACTCAGTTTAGTGGAGGTTGAGTACATGGCTACTAGTTTGGTAGCATGTGAGGCTATCAGGATGAAGAAGTTGATTATGGGACTTTTTAAACAGGGATGGAGCCTACTGTGATACATTGTGATAATCAGAGTTGCATTAAGCTCACTGAGAATTCAGTGTTTCATGATTGCTCCAAGCATATCAAGATCAGGTATCATCATCTCAGGGATTCTGTGTAGAAAGGGATAGTGAAGCTACCGTACATTCCAATAGAAGGAAAAAAAACAAATATCTTGACCAAGTCATTAGCGAGAGACATTTTTTTTATTTTTATTTTTTATTTTTTTATTTTTATTTTATTTTATTTATTTATTTATTTTATTTTATTTTATTTTATTTTATTTATATATATATCTATATATATATATATATATATTTTCAGAGATAAGTTGGGAGTTGTACAAAATCCATTCCTTGTGAAGAGGGAGTGTTGAAAACTATAGCGAGTGAAGGTATTCTTTAGCTAGTGTCTTAGATAGAGAGACCATAATTATCTTTCTCTTAGCATGATGTGAATCATGAGATAGACTTTAGTTCACGCGTAGTGTTGGAGGATCAATTACATGGACCGTTCTTTAGTTTGACTACAGGATCGAGTGGCAGTTACGAGTTTAGTTTAGGATGAGTTGGGACTTTAGTTATTGATTGAAGGGAGGATGAGTTATAACTCTGCTGATGGATGGAGAGAGAGAAATAATTCGACTTAGTTAACTTTTCAATCACAACTCAAGTTATAAATTTGTACTTACCTAATTTAGCATGGATCAAATCTACAAAAGAAGGACAAAAAAACATGTATGATCATTGTTGAGTGCACACGTTTTGTGAGATATATTTACTTGTGGTGTGCGTATCCTTTCGAAGCAAGTGAATATGTTTTTAGGAGGCTTCTTGTGCTAAATAATAGGGTAGAATTTCTCTACGAAATAGTGGGAAACTATGCACTAAGAAATAAGAGGTCCTATGTGCAAGGAAATAGGGCCAAGATTTGTGCAAGGAAGTAGGAGCAGGGTTGGAGGATTGCAGAGATAGAGTTAGGTTAGTACAACAGGAGAACAAGTGTGTTATCAAGAAGAAAAATTGCCTTTTAATTGATCTATTTGCTCAATCAATAAATACCACATCAAAGAAGCAAATTTTCCTAATTGAGTTTCCTAAGAAAAATAAATGTGTTAATTTGTGTGTTGTATTTTTATCTCTGTGTTTATATTTCATTGCTTATCAGTTAAGAAATTCTGTACCTTGGTGAAAGTAACTTTGGTTTTAGTATTGATTTCCTTGTTTTCAGTCATTCACTAAGTAGTAATAGAGTTTTATGGAAATTTAACATCATTCATATATTAGACCTAGCATTTTGTTTCAACTAATTCCAAACCTTCATCATACTTAGTATTTTTAGGAAGTGGTCTTTTATGCTTTTTGGTGAAGTGCATGTAGATTGGGATACCCTTCATGGCATTGTATGAGTTGGCCTAAAGTGAGATGAGATTACACTGTGGTGATAGTGTTGAAGTATGTAGCTATGGTCAGTCTTCATAATAACAAATTATTGATACATTTTAAAGAAATACAATTATTATTATTTTTATTGTAAAGCATGTTCTTCATGCTTTGTATTGGTAAAAAGAAAATATAGAAGGACATGTTCTTCATGGCCCTTGTAAAAGAAATAAATTTGAATTTTTGCAAGGTTCATTTGTCTCATGAAGATGCCAAGTTGGCCCTCCTATCCCTCAAGTTGGTTCAGACACATGTGGCACTCATTCACTTGCAGAGAAAACTATATATAGCCCATTCAAAACCATCATAATCATTGTCATCTAGCCCTCACCCTAGTGAATAACGACACCAAAGTCTGCTCTTAAATTTGAGATATTTTTTGAGGCTAAAGCGAAAGTATCTGTGGCATGAAGTTCTATAATTAATGCGAAGTTCTGATGCTCTTTCTTTGTAATATTTTGGCAAAAATTTCTGTAGTTCATGTGAAGTCTGAGGCACATAATTCTGTGATGATATCCAAGTTATATCGCTAAGATAGAGATTGAAATTCAACCCTCTTGGGGACGTATGACAAACTACATCAAACCTCTTTTCTGGATAGATTTGGAAGGCACCTTGTCTTGGTATACTAGAGGGTTTACTTGGCACTTTCTAGATGGTCTTATAAGCTACTATGCTGGTTAGTTTGTTTTGAATTTAATGTGTCTCTTGCTATGCTAAATATTTCTCTAACAAGAAGGTTCCCGGGTTTTCCTAGGGCAAAATTTTGTGTTCCTTGTTTTGACTATATTTTCATGATATTAATGTCATAAGTGTTATAATATTGATGTATTTTGTGTAATTACTTAATGATGGAATTATGTATAAGAAAGTGAAAGAATTAAATCATTGGATGTAATTATCAGTATAGAAGACTACATAAAATTCAACATGGTATTAGGGCTATGGTGAAACAGAAACCCTGTAAATAAAGTCATCTAAGTACCCTTTTAGGGTTTAAATGGTCAATTGACTTGGATTTACTAGCTCAAAATTCAAAGTTCAATATTTGACGTCCTGTTTTAAGAAACTCTCACCCCATTCTGCCAAGTCAATGGTGAAATCATCAATCTATGTTCAGTGCAATTTCTTGAGGTATTTCTTTGAGAAAGAGTTTGAGATTTCCTGTGGTAAGATCTGAATTTTCTGAGGCACATCTATGTAATTATAGTCTGAGCTACTGTAATCTTAGTATGAGAATATAATATGGTGCAGATCCAAGTTCTATCTGTCCAAGTAAATATGGTATAGTAATGGGGCATGATCCATAACTATGAAGTATAAGTCCGAGCCTCTCTACAGACCAAGAACATGTTTAGAAAGTCCAAAGTTGATGATAAAAGCTGATCATGAAGCCAAGGTCATTTAGTTTGCCACAATAAGGATGAAAAGACCTCAAAGAAAAGAATCCAAGTCCCAAGGATTTCAGAAGATAGACAATGATATTCTAGAATTGATCCTAACCTATCCAATTTGCCTCAATCAATTTTAAAGCCAACAAGGGGTTTGAAAGGTATGTATTTATGTTCTATCAAAATTGAAATTAAAAAATGTATATCTCCCTCAATCTAAAGAAAGATAAGTCTGTGCCTAATCATTTAAGTAAATCTATTAAGACCATATCAAGTATGGATAAAGGTTTAGAACCATGAAAATATCATATCAAGTATTCAGGAACTGTCTTGCAATATGATCCTTGAAGTTTCCTTCTAAGTTGAAGGAAGTCAAGAAAACTGTGTGCAAAAGTCATTGGCTATCAAATTTGAATATAGTTCTTTGAAGTCTCCTATTTAAAGCATAATTCTCTCTGAATTGAATTATGCTCAAAGGGAAGTCGAAATATCTAAGTTTGAAGAATCATGAAGGCGTGAAGATTCTATCTTGTTACAATAACTGTTGAACAATTTGCAAAAAATTTTGAGCTTAGAAGAAGAGGCCGAGCTCCTCTTTAAAAATGGAGTCCAAAGTCATTTTGATAGGCAAACTACTTAAGAATCAATATTAGATTGCTAAAGCATGGGATTATATGGATTTTCGAATATGACTTGCAAGGAGTTAGGGTTTGGAAGACTTTGAATATGATATCTACAGTTTTTGGACAAAACCATAGATTGAACTATCTATTATAAAGAGAAATTAAGGTTTTTTACATCTAGGGTTTGTAAACCCTACTAAACCTATGTAGAAATTTCACTTGTAGATTAAACTGATAATGCAATGTTCTAAAGCAATATACTTAATCTACTTCTACAAACAAACTTGCAGAAGCTTAATCAATTTTGCACAAGATCAAATAGAACACATATAATAGAGAATGATAAATCAATCACACATGAACACAGAAGAATACTCTGTGGAAAGCCTCAGCTAAAAACCCCGATCTCTGTATTATCATACAAGTGGAAATATCTCCGGATTACACAAAGCTTTAGCTCACAAGCTATCCAGCTCTCAGTACAATCCCTCAATGCTACTCATAGATAGAATCGACAACACATATGCCTTTCCTTTGCCCTACAAGCCTCCTATTTCCTTGCGCAGTTTCTTCTAGGTCCTCAAGCTACCACCTGTGTGTAATTACCTCACACACTGCTCACCAAACTCAGAAATAACTTCACAGTCCTCAAGGAATGAATTCCTTCTACATGCAAGAGATATCCTCAAGGGAATATTCCTGCAACTAATAGTACACTGTCCCATCCTCTGATATCAACTGGGTCTCTGACTGAACTGACATGCATGAGTTATTTATGAGAGAATATTCAGTTATCTGAAGTAGACTAGTTACATGCATGCATGCATTAACTAACTGAACTCACAATCAGTTCCACAAATTGTTGGAACTAATCTAACTAGACTTAACTCAGTTAACTGAGCTAACTAATTACAACTCAAAGTACAACTCATCCCAATCTCCTTAATTAAGGGATAACTTCCTCAATCAAAGGGATAATTGTTGCATGTCTTCACATAGACTTCATGTTTGATTTTCTCTAACTAATTAACTCAAGATGAATTAATTAATTATTTTTCAAATAGCTGCTAAAATCAAATTCGAATTTTAATTGTCAATTTTAGTTCAGGGACTAAATAAAATTGGAATGTATCTCGAAATTCTATTTATAGTAATTCTATTTTTAACACTTCTATATTTAGCATTTCTTGTTACTATTTTCAACACTCCCTCTCAATAAGAAAGGGATTATCTGTCACCCCAATCTTGTCTTTGTGGAACTCGAATTTGCATTTTGACAATGTTAAAAATGCAACAAGATGATGGAGCTTAGTGAAAAGAAGTCGCCTTCACTAAGTGGGCCCGCAAGCTATTTTTGGCGCAAAGTTTATTTTTTGACTATGTCTATTTTTAGACATATGGATCATGGTCTATGAGTTGCAGGATGCTATTTATGGATGATTGGTCATGTTGGTAAAAATAGATGGACTTATATTTTTAGACATATGCAGGTCTATTTTTGGACTGCAAGCCAAAATTAGAACAGTCGAATATATTAGCTCTTAAAAATATTTGGCTATAACATTATCTTATCTCTTGCAGCATTCAGTTCGAGCTATGGATGTGGACGTTGCAATTGCCAGAAGAATACGCTTTCCTATGGGTTATTGAGCTATTCATGATGGAATTCAGTTAGAACTCAAGTGATTGAGTTTTGGGAGTTGATTGAGGAGTTGATGGAGTTGTGTTCAGTTTGACTTAGTTGAACTAATTGTATTTAGCCTAATGACAAATACACTAGTGATGAGTGGTGTGATTAATTATTAATAATTCACTAATTATTAACTCATAAATCAACTAAAGAATACATCAGTTAACTCAGTGCATGGATAGTTCAATGGAGACAAGTGTTAGAGGTGGGTGAAAAGGTGAGTCTACTATTAGTTGTGACTATAGCTGTGCATGAGATTTGCACAATCATTGATTGAGATTGCCAATGAGGATTGTGCAGTACAAGCCAAGGGAATTCGAACTTGGATAAGATCTATTCTCAACAGGGATTGCGCAGTGGAGGCAGGCAAACAACGGAGGAGATTTGAACCTGTGACTTGATTAAGATCTGAGCTAGTTTGTGTGTAGCAGGTGGAGATAGTACTGAGTACCTGTGAGGAGTATTATACTATGTATTGTTACATGTTCTCTATCATTATAATATACAGATAGTTAGGGGTTTTCAGCTATATGCTTTCCCCATTACATACTGTGTTGATATGTGTGATTGATGTTTCAATATGCGCATGCGATTGTTTCTTAATTCCGCAAATTGATGATCAATGGTAGAGGAGGTTATGTATTATGCATGCATTCTGCAAATAGTGTATAATCAGGATAATCTCTGTGAATAAGTGTTATATTATTCAAAATTTCTACAAACAATGCCTTAGTCAAAATGTCTACATCCTGCTCCTCGGTCGAAATACACTGCAACAACATGATCCTCTTCACCACACAGTCTCGAAGATGATGATACCAGATATTGATGTGCTTGGACCTATCATGAAATACTGGATTCTCAGAGAGTTTGATACAACTCTGGTTATCGCAATAGATCACAGTTGGATCCATCCTCTGATCAAATAATCCAACTAGAATTTTCCGCATCAAAATGGCCTCACATGCTACCTGACGAGCAGCCATGTATTCAGCCTTTACTGAGCTAAGTGCAACTGAACTCTATTTCCTACTGTACCAAGAAACTGCAACTAAACCAAGGTTGAAAAATCCTCCTAAAGTGCTCTTCCAATCTAATGGACTCCCTGCCTAGTCTGCATCTGTGAAGCCCTGAAGCTTCAATCCCTTTGTCCGTATGTACCACAATCCATACTGAGATGTGCCTCTGAGGTATTTCAACACATGCTTCGTTGCCTTCCAAAACAACTTGATAGGCTGAACCATAGCTTGACTCAGCTGGTTCACCGTAAAGCAAAATTTGGTCATGTGTTCACTAAATACATCAATGAAATCACAAGCTGCCGATAAATAGTAGCAGCTACTACCTCACCTGAAGTAGCATCCTCCTTCCTCTAGTTACTTGCTAGAGGAGTCTGCATGGGCTTACAGTTCTCCATGTGGAATCCCTGAAGTATCTCATTGGCATACTTGCCTTGAGACACAAACACTTCCCCATCCTTCTGCCACACTTCCATGCCTAGAAAGTAGTGCATGAGACCCATGTCTTTCATCTCGAACTCTCTTGCAAGGTCCTCCTTGCAAGACTTGATCAACTGATCATCACCTGTCAATATCAGATAATGAACATAAAGAACAATGATCAATGGCTTACCTTCTACCATGATGTGGTAAAGGTTCGCATCTACTTCACTCTTTTTGAAGCCCAACCTAGTGAAGTAACGTCGGTTCTGATGTACCAAGCATGAGGTGCTTGCTTTAGCCCGTACAAAGCTCTCCTGAGTTGACACACATGCAACTATCGATCGAAGGTCTCATATCCTTCCGGCTACTCTTTGTACACCTCTTCCTTAATCTTGCCATTGAGGAAATCTGTCTTCACATCCATTTGATGGATCTTCCAACCCATCTGTGCTGATAGTGCCAACATCGATCTGATAGATGAGTACCTTGCTACAGGAGCAAAAGTCTCATCATAGTCGATCCCCTTGACCTGTGAGAAACCACGGGCAATAAAACTTGCCTTATGTTTCTCTACACTCCCATCAGCTGCTTGCTTTACCTTGTAAAGCCATCAAGAACTCACTACTGACTTGTTCTCTAGTCTTGGAACAACATCCCAAACACTGTTCCGAACTATGGAGTCATACTCCTCCACCATAACATCAACCCAGATTGGCTGCTGCATTGCTTCCTCAAAGGAAGATGGTTCGGTCTCTATACATTCCCCAACTAGGGCCATGTAACCAGTGTATCACTCTAGTGACCTCCTTTGTCTGCGCTGAGAAGATGGCTATCCCACATTCTCTATTGCATCCATCATTAATTTGTCAGATTCCCTTGAGCATTTCCAACCATCTCTGGAAGACTTTGCATGAGTGGATGTCTCCACTCCTGGATCCTCTGCATGCGTCTACTCCACATCAGTCTGAGGCTCCTCCTCCTTAGGAAACCAAAAGTTCCTCCTCTGCATGCAACTTGAGCTCCCTCTCAAGGGATACTCACATGGCCTTCTACTTGTCGAACTTCAGATCTCTGCATACCACTGTCCTCTGACTGGTAGGCAAGAACACCTGATAGTTGTGGGGTGTGTCAATGTTCCCCACAAGTATCCCCAACTCAGCTGTTGGCTCTAGCTTCTTCCAGGTATCTTTGGTCACGTGGAAAAATACCAATGATCCAAAGATCCTAAAGTGACTCACATTTGGTCTCTTCCCAGAGAAATCCTCCTCTAGTGTCTTCATCCCCAGTATACGATGCGGGCTTCTATTCTGCAAATATACTGCTATATTGCATGCCTCAGCCCACAAATGAAGTGGTAGGCCTTGGTCATGTGTTAGCCTCACTCTCTTAAGAATCAATAATAAATCCAATTAAATAAATAAAATCATGAGAATTCCTCAAACCAATGATTCTAGTTTGGATGAGAGATTCTCTCCAACTAGCTCTCCTAAATTAGTGTGTAAGTTGAGAAATTGTCTCAACCAAGTGAGTCTAAGATAGACACACTATCTTAAGACCACTTGCTCATGTTTTTAAATGTATTATCAAATTATTTGAAAAAGAGAGAATTACATGAGCATGAGAGACCACATGATGGCTCTCTACCTTTTCTGCCAGTTTATTGTTCTGTGAGTTAATTTGGTGTGCATATAGTTATATGGTTCTTTGCGTTTTCCACCAATTTATTTTATTGAGTTTATTTTATGTGTGTGAGTTTCCTTCATGTGGTATTAGAGCCCACAATTTTCTCTTAGGATTAAGATAACGAGAAGGTCTATTTGCAGCTACATTGTTGAGGGTTTTGTGTTATGAGGGTCCAATGCCAGGGTCTATTCCATCTCCTAATCATATCAAACCACATATTTTGCGTTGATTTTTTTTAGCCTTCTCTTAATTCCTTCCTGTGTGCTGCCCACTCTCATGCTCTGCGAGTTCAACTTGAGCCTCTACGTGCCCAACTTCCTTGTGAGACTCTGCGCTACTACAATTTGGCGTTCCTCCTCACAGTGTCCTCATCTCTAGTAACCTACACTGCCAGTCCTCCTCCAATGCCGATGATGGAGAGCTTGTGGTGTGGGATATCAGCAAAGAGCCCTTCAATTTGGTAGGCCAAACTCCTCCAATTGTAGCAGAGGTGGACAATTTGCACTCCAACAACATTTTTGGGATGCAGGAATTCAATGGTAGCATTGCCACTGCTATTCCTACGGGGGGAAGAGCGCTCGATGGTTGGATCAAGAGGTGCTAGTTGGGATGGAGTCTGTGCAGTGAACGAGCGTGCTAGGTGATGTTTTCTGTTTACCCCATGTTCCTGATCGAAGCTGCTTTCTTCTCTTTCTTCTTGGCCACAATACACTAACCACAATGGTAAGGAGAGGTAGCAGTGATCATACATTCCTGCAGTCGAGGAAAGTAGCTTGGGTAGGGTGGGCTTCACCAAACTCTTTGGTGTTATTATACTTGAGAACTAATTTATCACCCCCTAGCGCAAAGCGCCACGTCAAATTAACAATCTCCTGGCCTAAGTTGATTCTGATACTGAGGCAGCCGTTGCCATCAATCTGCGTGAAAACTGCTATCACATCTTTCAGTTCTCATTTCCCAGTAACAGCATCAGTAGTTGCAATAGTTTCAATATCGAATGATGTCAATACACCTGAAAGATAAGAGTTGCATTTGTGTTGAGACTATGATCGTCACATTCAGAAAGCTCGAGCTAAAGCAGCATTAGAATTGTGTATCAATCTGGCTGGGTGAGAATGTGAGTAAAGACAATTTCTTTCTGGTTTGTCACCATTTATGTTTCAATTTTTTTTGTCAAGGGTCATGAATATTGAGTTCAAGCTCATGACCAATTCTTGCCAAAGAATCACATTATTATTCCTCAAGCCTAGCTGATGTTTTCTTTGAGGCCGCGATTGCTTGATTTGGGAACACCGAAGGAAAAGGGGAGTTCAATATTAGGTTCGACATCAATATATTATACACTAAATTGAACTGCATCAAATTTGGACAGATCATGGCATTATCTATACTGTGTTCACGTGCATGAAGGTTGACTGTGACATTGCTCTTACAGTCTTCCATCGACTCCCCTAAAGTCAAGGTGGGACAAGAACTGGGACTCCGAATTATTCACGGAAGAGGAGCCACTGCAGAGGGTTGAGTCAGGTCGAGAATTGTGTGTAAAGATCTACATCAGACTAAGCTAGGAGAATCCCGATAACACCAACGTTGAATCCCCTAATCTCAGTTGGGTTAATGAGTTGTTCAAATAATAAAATTAACACATTCTTCAAGCTTTTTTTTTGGGTGTATCTATAGAAAACCATATCTGTACAGTCAGGGGGATTGGGGCTAGGTGGAAATTGACCCCTTCATCATTAAATAGTTTATGTTTTACAATTTATTTTTGGGATTTTGGACCTGTTTGCGAGAACCAATTTTTATCGACAAGAAAAATGTTTGCAGCTATAGCTTCTTGATTTTGTTGGGTTTTTATGTATACAACTCACGAAAGGATTAAAGGATTGTTTTTGCATGCATCAAAAAAATTCGACAACAATATATGTATTTTTGCAGGGATCTAATATGAGAGACCCAGGTTCAATTCTTTGCTTCTTCAAACAAAGTTCAAGCAGTAAAAAAAACTTCAGCTAGCTTGCATGGTGTAAACCGTTCAACAGTAACATAAGAGATTGCATCATGCGAAAAGAGAAAATTCAAGATTTGGGTGCAAGCAATGCAGATGAGAATTGATAATCAGGTAGGTGATGTGGACAATCTTTCATACCTATATCACATTGGAGCTTGTTGATGAGATAGTAAGCAATGATCAGATTGCTGAGGAGGAGTCATCAAAATGAGCAAGAAGTAGCGTTGAAGTCATTATGAGATCCCCCATGAAGGAGATGCCATCACAAAGTGGTTGCGTATGTGATTGTTGTGTTGAGAAAGAGCGTGAAAGAGACAAAGTTGGATAAGCCATTGGATAGTTTAAAGAAAGTAAAAAACATCTAATAATAAATTTTACATTGATGGTTGTTTTTAAAAAAGTGGAGAAACATATAAGTGGAGATTATTGGATATAAGTGAAGTTTGAGAAGGTTAGTATGGAATATAAATTTTTTGAAGTCAAAGTCAAGTCAAAGTTGTAATTGAGAAGATGCTTGAAGGGAGTGTGAGCTTGGAATTATCATTGCTTGAGAAAGTGAAGGTTGATGTACTCCCATATTTAAATAAAAACATATTTTTTTTGTGGTGATTGTATCCTAGATCTGCGCGAAATTGAATAAGGGGATCTTAGGTACACCATGTGTATGTTTGTGACGGGGCATGCTTCTTGACATTGTTTTTTTTTTGTGTCTAGTTTTGACACTTGTCTAGTTTTGACACTAACCTTCTTGTACACACAACAAATTAGTGCATTGCATGCACATAGTCAATTCTATTCAAGCTCCTGTAATTAAGCTTAAAGTACACAAGCACAAAGTGTCACATCATCGACTTGATAAAAGTAATATTATGCAACAACATTTCACAACAGCTAATTCACACCATCAAGTTAAGGACGCTACAAAATCAAGCATTTCAAGCCAAGAAGACATTTCTACATCCACATCCAATCAAGCTGTCATCTCCATCAACAATTTTTGCAGCCATTCAACAACAATTGTTTTGCAATTGCACTTGCACCATTCTTTTAATAAAATACCAAACTGTAACTTGAAAATCATAATTTGTAAGTTGGCTTGTAATCAAAGACAAATTGAGTTGAATTGTAAGGGTGCATTCTCAATTGAAACCGACACCCAAGCTTTGAATTGATATAGAATCAATTAAACCGAGTGAATCCATTGTTTTTTAACTCAGTCATTCAAATAATTGTAAGCATTTCTCTTGGGTGCATTTTCTATAGTATTCGACACCCTTCTTTTGATCACTCAAGAGTGTGAGTTCAAGCAAGTGCAAATCTTACAATCATCAAGTGAGCGTGAAAGAAAGCAAGTGTGAGTCCAAACAATCAATTGTTAAAACAAGTTCAAGCGAGCGTGCAACAATCAATCAAACATCAAGCGAGCGAGTTCTACAAATCCAACAAATATTAAAAGCAAGCGAGCGTGTGTTCCAACAAGTTCACATGGCGAAAAGCATTCAGTTGTTAAATATTCTTAACATTTTGATCCTCTCAATTGTTAAAGACATGGTACAAATCAACAAAGCAACTCTTGCTGATATTCAAGTGCATCTTCAACATGCACATTAAATGATTGAGTTTCTTCAACTGGAGTCACAACTTCAAAGAGATGAGTTGCAACAAAAGAGTGATGTTTCCAAGTCTTTTATTCGTACATATGAAGATAAAGCTATTGATTCCAAGTAACTGATCTAACCAACTTCAAGTGTCGAAGTGGTCCCTCATCCAATTCAACTTTCTTCCAAACCAATCATCAAGCCATGGGAAGAAATTCAAAGTAACAAAAATCGACGAGGATTAGGAGATGACAAAGATGAAAATGACTTGCATATCCCTGATTATTCTAAGCCGATCAAGTTCATCAGTGCAGGATTTCTTGATCAAATAACATCAACAAGCCATGAGATAGTTGCAGACAAACAAACATGTACGCGAAATGAAGTTGCAATCAAAGAAAAATTCCTTCATTTTCAAAGAACCGGTGATATGGAAGATCAATGTTTTGATCTCCATCCTTGTCACCATTATGGCAAGCAGAATTATTCATCAGAGAAATGCTGCATAAAAACCAACTTGCTAGATTAAAGATTGATTATTCATGGATTGATCCCTGGGAATGGTCATCCACAGCCAGAAGATTGTACAAGTTTTACAATCGGATTCACTCACACTTATTGCAGCCAACAGTTAAATGAAGATAGTACTCTCATGTAGTTTAACATGGGAGTACACTAGTGAAATACTTCTACACCTACAGGGGGGAGTTCAGATATAATTTGGAGAAGATTGCCTCTCCTTTCAGCTGACAAAGGGGGGAAAATGTCAATGAAATTGACATGTGGTTGTCAGACTGAAAGTATCGACAACATCAACGAAGCAGTGAGTGGGCATCAACAAATACGCCAGTGGGTGATCATCATCAGCAAATACGCCAGTGGGCGTTCATCAAATTGTGTTAATGGACACCGGATGCTATTTTCAAGAAAAGGAAAATTGGATCCTTTTGAAGCTTGGCACATGATGGATTTGTCAAGCGACATTCAGAGATGAATCATTCATGCAGCTGATTCATGTTCTCTTCAGATTTGAGTTTTTTTCAGCATCCAACTTTGGCGGTTTTTCAGGAAAATGTTTTTTTGAGGAACAACTTGAAAACTTGGAAGATGGTTCCTTGTTCGTTTTGGATTTATCATTGAGGGGGGGAATGTTAGCCTCACTCTCTTAAAAATCAATAATAAATCCAATTAAAATAAATAAAATCATGAGAATTCCTCAAACCAAGGATTCTAGTTTGGATGAGAGATTCTCTCTAACTAGCTCTCCTAAATTAGTGTATAAGTTGAGAAATTGTCTCAACCAAGTGAGTCTAAGATAGACGCACTATCTTAATACCACTTGCTCATGTATTTAAATGTATTATTAAATTATTTGAATAAGAGAGAATTACATGATCATGAAAGACCACATGATGGCTCTTTTCCTTTTCCGGCAGTTTATTTTATTGAGTTTATTTTATGTGTGTGAGTTTCCTTCATCATGTAGCATCGCCCAAGCTGCTCCCACAATCATTCTATTCTTCCTTTCGGCCACCCCATTCTGCTGTGGGTTATGGGATGCTGTCAACTCCTGTTTAATTCCTTCTGCTGCACAAAAGTCCTTAAACTGTTGAGAGACATACTCTCCACCATTGTCACTTCGCAAGGCCCTTATTTTCTTTCCAGATTCTTTCTCAAACAAGGCTTTGAACTCACAAAACCTTGAGAAGGTTTGATCCTTCTTCTGCATGAAGTAGATCCAACATCTACGAGAAAAATCATAAATGAAAATAACATAGTACCTTTGTTTAGCGGTGGGGGCTATCGAGAATGGTCCACACACATCTGTACGAACTCGCTCCAAGATTGCTCCAGCTCGACTGTCTCGATCCTAAAAGGAATATTTTGCATACTTACCCAAGGTACAACCTTTTCATGTATCCACTTGCTCCAGTTTACCCTAGGGAAGTCCGGTAGAAATCTGCTGCATGATCTTCAAGGCCCCATGGTGCAAGTGGCCCAATATTCTATGCCATAGCTCGCCAATATCTTGGCTTTGCACCAACTCTGCTTTGGAACTCAATGCATCACAGTCATCTACCTCTAGTTTGTAGAGATTCTTTACTCGAATCCCAATCGTCTTGCTCTTTCTAGTGCCGATGTTCCTCAGGAATGCCTTCCCTTTACTAAAGAACACATCATAGCCTTTTTCTTCCAACATAGTGATGGATACTAGGTTCTTCTTCAGTCTAGGCACATACTTTACATTAGTCAGGGTGAGAGGAGCTCCATGCTCCCTCTGAAACACAATTGTGCCTTCACCTGAAACATGGTACTTTCCATCATCTCCCATCTCTATGCGCATCTGGAGGTCCTTCTCCTCCAAGGTACTGAATAAGATCTTGTCGCCGGTCATGTGGAATGAGGCTCCACTGTCCAGGTATCAAACACAACCCACCATCGATGAAACCATGCATGCGATGAGGGTGAAATCCAATTCGAACTGTCAGGCCAGTGCCTCACCATCTGATCCTTTCAAGGATCCCTTCTTGGATTTCTTTTGTGGACAATTTTTTGCATAATGGCCCACCTCATGACAATGAAAGCATCACACTTTCGATTTGTCAATCTTCTTCCCACCATGAGAAGAACTCAATTTGGAATGGGAAGCCTTCCCTCTCCCCTTCTTAGCCTTATTGACTAATGCTATATTTTCTTCATCATCATGCTTAGATGAAGAACCATCTCTGGTGCTTCTCCTTATCTCCTCCTGCATCAGATCCGACCACAATCGTTCGCAATATCACAGTTTCTCTCTTCCATTTACTGAGTCTTGGTAGCTATGCCAGCTCTTAGGAAGACCGAGGAGAGCAAGACTCACCACGTCATCATCGGATGTCATGATTCCTACACTTCCAAGCTCATCCCTGTAGGTGGTGAGCTTGTTTAGATATGTAGAGATCGTGTTGCCCTTTTCACACTTGATTTTTTGAAGCTTTTCTTTCAGTGCTAGCTTCCTCTGATCGCTGCTTTTCTGATATAGATCCTTCAATGTTTTCCACATTGAAAACGGTGTCTCCTTCCCAAGGAGATTCGAGACAATGTGGTCTCGAACTCCCTCCAGAAGGATCCTCCTCACTCTAGCCACATATTTATTCCATTCCACCAATTCTATAACATTAGCTGATGTTGGCTTCGGGACTTCTTGATCAATGAAGTCCTTCAAACCGTTGTCCTCTAATACTTCTTCCATGTGATCCTTCTAGGCTATATAATTTGAGCTATCATCCAGGGCATACTCGAGTCTCAAGCTGTTGAATGCCATTGGTGAAATTTGAGATGTGATAAGAATTCAATCTCTATAATTAGGAACTTCAACCTTCGAACTTCTCCCTTCTTTGTATACTGTTCTCTGCTTTGATCACCTTTGCTCCGATACCATGTAGAAATTTCACCTGTAGATTAAACTGATAATGCAATGTGCTAAAGCCATATACTTAATCTACTTCTACAGTCAAACTTGTGTAAGCTTAATCGATTTTGAGCAAGATCAAATAGAACACATATGACAGAGAATGAGAAATCAATCACACATGAACACAGAAGAATAATCTAGGGAAAGCCTCAGCTAAAAACCCGGATCTCTGTATTATCATACAAGTGGAAATATCTCCGGATTACAAAAAGCTTTAGCTCACAAGCTATCCAGCTCTCAGTATAATCCCTCAATGCCGCTCATAGACAGGATAGACAACACATATGCCTTTCCTCTGCCCTCCAAGCCTCCTATTTCCTTGCGCAGTTTCTCCTGGGTCCTCAAGTTGCCAGCTATGTGTAATTACCTCACACACTGCTCACCGAACTCAGAAATAACTGCACAATATTCAAGGACTAAATTCCTTCTGCATGCAAGAGATATCCTCAAGGGAATATTCCTGCAACTGATAGTACACTGTCCCATCCTCTGATCTCAACTGGGTCTCTGACTGAATTGACATGCATGAGGTATTTATGAGAGAATATTCAATTATCTGAAGTACACTAGGTACATGCATGCATGCATTAACTAACTGAACTCACAATCAGTTCCAAAAACTGTTGGAACTAATCTAACTGGACTTAACTCAGTTAACTGAGCTAACTAATTACAATTCAAAGTACAACTCATCCTGATCTCCTTAATTAAGGGATAACTTCCTCAATCAAAGGGATAAATTGTTGCATGTCTTCACATAGACTTCATGTTTGATTTTCTCCAACTAATTAACTCAAGATGAATTAATTAATTATTTTTCAAACAACTGCTAAGATCAAATTCGAATTTTAATTCTCAATTTTAGTTCAGAGACTAAATAAAATTGGAATGTATCCTGAAATGCTATTTATAGCAATGCTATTTTTTAGCACTTCTATATTTAGAATTTCTTGTTGCTATTTTCAACAACCTAGAAGGGCTTGGAGAATTCTTTGGGTTATGGAAAAAACCATAGGATGAAATGTTTTCGTTGAAAGAAGAAACCCTAGCTCATGTAAGGAAGGTATGTCAATGTTGAGTGCAAGGATGGAAGAAGTATAAGATCGAGAGGGCACTGATATTCTTCTTAAAGATAAGTATTCTATCTCTCTTCTTTAATCATTACTATTGTTGATTTATCTAGTAGTTAGTCTCTTGTCTTTATATTCCTTCTTTGGTTGTAACTATTTTTTCATGATCTCCTAGTGAGGATTGTAGGTACATGATGAAAGTTGTCTAGGCCTTGGCACAACAAAGCAAGACTTGGAGCAAGATATGGATTCATAGGGAGTAGTCTGATCATCAAGTTTGAAGTATGTATTGACCTATGCCTAACAAAAGTTGGTGGTGATTTGATGAAGTTTATAACAACTTGAGAGAAGTACAAAGTCAAGGACTACCTTAGTAAGTGGGAGAAACCTATGAAGGGACATCTTGTTATGGACACTTTTATTAAAATTTATTTTTATGATTTCTATTGAAAATCATAGCAGCTGAATGTAGAGATGGTCCTTCTTGATGAAAGAAGAAGTGTATGCAAGGGCTACCTCAGCTTATTGAGGTGCATGAGAAGAACATTTATGATTGAAGAAGACTTTGTATGATTGAAGAAGTCATTGGACTTGGTATCTTTGAGAAGGTATCATGTGTTAAAAGGACCAATCATGACATAAATATTTGATTCTATTATAGATTAAGAGGGAGTTGGCTACTGAATTTGATATGATGGACTTTAAGTACACAATGAATAATCTAAGGGTTCTGAGTTTGAGTAGTTGATTGGATCCATGATAATTAAGACATTCGCTTTGTAATATGTATTGAGATATTTTCATGTACTATGGTTTAAGGTGTTGCAAGATTATAGTGACGTTGATTGAGCAGGGAATGCTATAAGACAAGAAGAGTACATCTGTAAGATACTATTATTTGTGACTTGGGGTTGAAGGGAGTAATGAGGCTTTGATGTATTCTTACTAATAAGAAAATAGTTGATATTCTGATGAAGCCTTTCCCCAGGTGAATTTCTTGTACTTCAGGGGCAAGTTGGGACTTGTTGATACCTTTCTAATTGAGAGGGAGAGAGGATGACATTGCATCATGGATATGGATTCTCCCTATGTCATGTAATTTGACCAAAACTAGAGAGGTTATCTCTGTGTCAAGTGCATTGACGGAAATTAGGGAGAATGGGTTTATAGATTTGATAACCTTATGAATAAACATTCTTCCTATGTCACGTACTCTGATCGGAATTAGGGATGTTGTCCCTGTATCAGCTACATTGATGGAAAATAGGAAGAATGATCTAGTGGACATACATTATTCCTATGTCAAGTACTGTGACTGAAATTAGGGACATTATCCTTGTGCCAAGTACTATGACTAGAATTAGGAAGAATGATCTGGTAGAGGTTACTTAGTTGAGTGGATGCCTTTCAGTGTTCTGGCCCTGTTGCACTCAAATTATCAAAAGTTCCAAGGAAGCGGAAGTACCAACTTTTTCAACAAGGATCAAATCACATATCAGCATTCCATGTGTCATGGTCATCTCACTTTGCAAGTTATATATTCTAAATGATCTTAGTAAACCTTGAGTCTATGTTACAACCTAGGTAAGCCTATAATTTGATGACGAATTCCATCCTAGGAGATTCTTTAACCTCACGGATTACATGTGTTTTTCGACACAGCTAATTAGAAGAGTTTTTTCCCTCAAGCTTAAACCGCCAAAGCTAGGGTGAAATTTATTATCGGATTATTAGGCGAGTCCTAGTGTTTTAGTCGAGTATGATGTGAAAGTGGTTTGAGAATAATTAAGCAAATTGGCTTAATTATTTTATTACAAATCACTTGGTTTAGTATATCATATTGAATCATAGATAAGTTATGTATTTTGAGGGTCTAAGACAAATGTGTATTCCCTCTTTGAGTTTTGTAAATATAAATATTATGTATTAGAGGGTTGGAAAAATAATTAATCCTCTCATGTGTAAATTAATTAATGTTTTTGGTAAAATAAAATTAAATTCTAAGCTACGAAATTAATTAATTAGAGTCAAGTTAAATTGTCTTAGGAAAATAAATTCTCCAAATGGAAAAATTCGTGGGTTTTAAAAGAGTCATTTTTTAAAGGTCCTCCACCAAGGGAATATTATATTTTTCAAGAAAATTTTGACCCTTGGACTTTGGTTGTTAAGTCAAAATCAAACTTTTAAGGAAATTAGCTCTAAATAATTAATTTTGAGCTAATTAAAATGGAATTAAATGATAAACTTGACAATTCCTCAAAAATAAGAAATCAAGGGCCAATATTAAAAGATCTTGAAGTGTTTATCAACGACCAATATTATTTTAACAAGGATCAAATAAACTAGCCGTTATTGTTCCATTTGGAAGATTTATCTATAAATTAGAGAGTAAGTTGAGCTTGTAGCCATCTTGATCTCTTGCTAGAATTTCCGCTCAAACAATTTATAAATTATTGTCCCGTTGGGAACTATTTTTCTACTATAATAAAAGAATTTGGGGTGCAATTTGAGGTGTTCTTGTCGCTGATCTGGTATGTATTGACTATGGGCTTCCTAGGTGGTGCTTTATATTGTTATTTTGAGATAATACATAGTGTGTGCAGGTACTCAATCTTTGGTCTCCAAGTTCATATATGGTGGGTAAGGATCATCTTGCTTGAATTCCTAGTTTTTATATGGTGGATTAAATATTTGTTAGGGCTATAGTGAGCAATAAATTTTTTGAAGCATTTTAGCTATTCTTTCAAGGAAAAAATATCATAAAAATTATTTTCTCAAAATCCATTTGAAAACCCATATATATTTTGTAAATTTAAATTTGTAAATTATTTTTCTAATTTGGGTTGAGGTTTTAGTTTCGTTTTTGTATATATTGGGGTTTGGGTGTTTCTGTTTTCATTTTTGTAGGTTAGATTGAGAAATTAAGTGAGACAAGAGCTAGATCTACTCCCTTGAAGGTAAGATCTAGTCTCTTGGAAATTTTTGCAGGCTTCCCATGGAAACATTTTGGAAAATTAAAGGAGATGAATCATAAAATTTTTAAGCAGGGGTTTTGTTGGGCCGCCAAATTAACATTCACTTTCACTTTATTTTTCACCTTTATCCTCATTTTTTCACCTCATTCTATCACATTATCATTACATAAACCGACATTGTCATTATTACATGAGTTCACATTTACATTTTCCAAAGTTATTAATTTTATGTATTTAGAGTGAATTTATGATTAAAAGTTAGTGAAATAACTTGTATTTGCTTATACCTAAGAGTGGCTTGAGTTTGATAACATGTGTAGATCATTTGGAAATTTCCAAGGCACCCTTATGTGGCCTCCCAAGATCAAATTCGAATTTCAACTCAAGAGGTGGACCATATTCCAAGGAGAAAGATCATGGAGATCTTGATGTGTTATAGAATTTGTATATAGTATTTAGGGATAAGTTGAGACAAGTATGGATCTAGTAGATATTTAAGGGATCTACATTTATTGAGTAGATATCCCTAATTCATGTATAAATAAGAGGAGAATCCTTCAAAGGAAAGGAGATTAGTTTTTAGTTATTCATTAACATTAAATTTATGATTGTTCATTCAACATGAGTAATATCATTTTCTTCAAATCATGAGTTATGAGTGTTGTTTGATTCTTAAGGTGTAATAGTTGTTCATGTGTGCTCATTGAGGAATGAAAGGATCCCCATACCAAGATAAGTACACCTTGTTGTAAAGTAATGTTCATAATTGTGAATACACTAGTTTTTATTCTGGATGTTCATCTTATTTCTTTGCTGTAAATATTTGTAGATAATTTCAATATGAATTCATGTTATGGCCATGTTTTGTTGTGTGAAGATTGATCTCCTTTCAGTAGCTAGTTTTTATGTTATAAGGAAAATCAATATCTCCTCAGTTAGGAGTCTCTTCTCCATGAGCTAGACTGAATTGAAACAAGATTAATTTTCTTATAATCTTTCCTAGATTAAATTTATGTGAAGATTGATTTTCTTTCAGCAGCTAGTTTTTATGTGAGAAAGACAATCAGTTCCTCCTAAGTTAGGAGACTCTTCTCCATGAGCTAAGAACTGAACTGAAAACAATATTTACTTGCTTTCATTTATATGCTTTCTTTCCTGCTTTCTTAGATGTTTGGCAATGTTATTATAGAAAGATTGTAGAAGGACAATCAGGACTCTTGAACAAGAGACTCTTCTCTATCTTCTAAAGTAAACTAATTCCATTGATCAAACATTTTTATGCTTTCATAAAATAGATATGATAGTTTAGATTTGTAATATGCATTTCCATTCTAAACGAACTTCCTACACTAGTTTTACCTGTGGTCCCATATATTTTGGTTTGTTTCTAAGTTTATGAAACTCCCGGGTTGACAAATTAAATGACAGGGATTTAACAGACGATTAAATCGCCCAACATTTTGGCGCCGTTGCCGGGAAATCAAACTTACATGTAAGATAGTTAGGAGGATTGTTTAGAAATCATTTTTATTTAGACATTTTCATTTAAGTTTATTCTCATATAGAAAACATAGAAATAGAACACAAATCAAAACCCCCATTCACCTAAAAAAAAAAAAACACAATAAAAAGCCATATGTATATATGGAAGAACGATGAGTATAAGTTTGGAACAGCTCACTCAGATCCTAGCAAGAGCCAGGATCTCCTCTTCTTGTGAAGAAGAGATCTTGACAACAGGAAAAAGCTTAACTACTCTAGAAGAAAACAATGAATTAACATTCGAAGAATCCTGTATATCTGATGATGAAAAATTATTTGAATAGGAGATTGAGGAGGACAAAGAGAAGTTGCAGCATGATCTGAATCAGAGTGGAAATCACGCCTATGAAAGCCTTATCGACAAATCACGCCTATGAAAGCCTTATCGACAGGTGGTTTCGATGGTTTCAAACAAGTACGAGGTTAGATCAATTTTGTTTTTATTTCATTAAATCACACTCACAAAAACTAGATTTGATCATCCTTGTATATTTTCATTTTAAAATTGCAAAATTGAAAATGAACATATTTTTACTACTATTGCATGAATGGTTCCATTGGAAATTTAATTACACGTAATGGTTTGTAATTTTCAATTAGCATAGAGTAGGCAGGATGATATTTTCAATCTCGAATAAGTATGCTCTCCTCCTGCATTTTCACATGATCTCGAGGATCAAAAAGTAGAATGTTTATAAATGTTTTCAGGGTTGCTATATACTTGTCTCCATTTGCTAAAAAGAAAAAATCATCCTAAATCAATAAAAAAATCCTAGAATAATTTAGGGTTAGAATAAAATTTAAATTCTTTTTAAAAGATTTTGATTTTAAAACAATATAATTTTTTTTACAATAAAATTCAATTTTCTTTTTAAAAAATACTAATTTGATTTTAATAAAATATAAATAAATTAGAAATAAAAATAAAATCATTTTAAAAAAATATTATTAAAAAAATGTAGGAATGAAAATTCAATTGTTTTTAAAGATTTTTAAATACACATATATATTTAACATAAAAAGATCAATAGAAATAAATTTAATTTCTTTAGATGTGTTGCACATAAGAATTAAAAAATTAGGAATAACTAATTTTATTTTATTTTCAAAATTAAAAAAAAAAATTCTCAGTTTTGTTAGTTAAAAAAAATAGGAAAAAAATCAATTAAAAAAAAAATAAAATAAATATAGTTAAAAAACGATAAACTAGCATGGACCACAGGCTTATTATTGCAATGATAAATATACAAGACCTTATCTTGAAACCGTTTACGAAAAATTGTGGTGTGAGAAAGATTTAGCGTCTAAAAGAAAGTTAAGTTATTATAAGAAGGTCATCAACCCCACCCTTGAAGATCAAAAGTATCTCTCTATTTTAACTAGCTCAAAGAAGAAAATTAATATAGCAAAGATTAGAACGAATTCTCATGAGCTCCATAGTGAAACTGGCCACTGGGTAGTTCCTAAAATGCCATGGATAGAAAGGATATGCCATATTTGTGAGAATAGGAGCATCGAGGATGAAAACCACTTCCTCTTAGAGTGCCCTGCATACAACCACATTAGATCTCAATTTCACAACCTTTGTTACAATACTGACCTTCCTAGCCTTTTACAATGCCAAAATTATAGTGACCTCGGGAGGCTTCTCTCCAAGCTTTTTGAGCATAGGAATAAAATCTTAAATCAAAATAAATAATTTGTCTTTTTAGGTCCGATAGATCATTATTTGGTCTCAGCAGACGTTAACCACCATCATCATCAACACCTTTTTAGATTCACTATACCATGTTTGTGAAGAGTTGAAAGCTCAAATGGGTGGGCAGCCAACTCATGTCCAATTTTAACCCACCTGAATATAAGATTTGAACTTGGAATGTGAGATGCATATAAAGGCATCACTGCTCCCTGAGTAAAGAAAGATATCACCATCAAAAGAAAGATGAGAAGTTATAATCACGTGGTGTTCTAGGTGTGGCAATTCTGTAACAGCTGGTTCGTATAAGCGTAACGCCCAACCTCCTCAAATACCTCACGCCATGCATAAGTGGACGTGGACCTGATGATATGTAAGAGGTTAACCATTGTGCTAATATCCATGTGCACGTCTTATCTGTGAGAGCCCTAGAGATCTCTAGTTAACTGCAATTGAAAGTTGGAGTCAACACTCAAGCTCATGCGCAAGCTCCAGTGGAAATTCGAGTGTGCCCATGGCTTCGGATTTACAACGTTCGGTCTCGAAAGGCATTGAAATGCATTATAGAGGAGTGAGGAAGCATCCGTGGGGAAAATACTGGCAGAGATAAGGGATTCAACGAGGCATGGAATTCGTGTATGGTTGAGAAAAATCCTCATTTCCACTGTAAATTCGACCTCTCGGATTTCCTGTGATCTCCAAATCAGATTTCGCGCGATTTCCTGTGATCTCTCTCTCTAGGATCTCGAATGCCCCGAACACCAAAGATAAGTGCAATTCGATCAGATCGATTTTAAAATACCCATGCGTTGTTCTCTGAATCAATCCGTTAATTCATTCAAACAGGATGGAAACGACGACTGTTAACAAATTCCCTTTACGACCTGTGCGACGACAGCCACAAGCTCTGCCCCGGTGGTGGGAAAAACAGAGGCGACCGCCCTGTAAGGAGCCTGGTCTTCTCATAGGCCTTGGTTGATGAAGATTTCGCATGCCTATCCTCAGCATACTACAGTTGGACAAGAAATGCTGCAACACTCCACGCCTACTCCCCTCAAATAAAAGACAACTATAATGGAAACCCACATGGCAATACGAGTGGTTGGGCTTTAAAGAGCATACGCCATTATAGTGTGTGATTGCTTTGTGGATGATCGGAGTAGGCATATATATAAAAAAATTATGAGATGTTGAACCTGGGGACTCTCAATTGAATTTAACGCTTTGTCGGATTCCTATCGGAGTCGTTCTAATTCCTGAAACTTAAGTCTCCAAGGCAGAGCTCTTTGGTGATTGGGAATAATTCAAATCTCGACACACAAATCTTGCGTGATTAAAGAATAATTTAGCGCAATGTTGACTGTTTCTACTCCTTTCTCTAGCAGGTAGATTTATTTTGGTTCAGGCTGTTTTATCACAGCGGGTGATCTACTTGGCTCATCTCTTTTTTCTACCTGCTTCTATTATAAAAAAAATGTGCTCATTGGTTGCAAACTTTTTATGGGGAGGGAAATATTATCAGTCAAAGATTCATTTGGTAAAGATGGACGCTATATCTAGATCGAGAAAGGTTGGAGAATGGGGTTTGTTACACATGAGGTCTTTTGGGAATGCCCTCCTTTGTAAATCTCTTCACAGGGGCATTTTTGGTGAGGGCCCGTGGAGCTTGTTTATTAATAGGAAATACTTAAAAGGCAGAAGTATTGAGTATTGGTATAGAAGGAAATCCTTGGGGATTAAAAGGGGGTCTGCCATTTGGCAAAGCCTCAGGAAAAACCAGTCTTTCTTTATGGAAAACTTACGCTGGAAGATTTTCTCGGGTACAAGCATCCTCATTGGCATTGATTCCATTATGAATGGTTTGGTTTCTCCTATTCCTCTTGCTTTGGTTTCTTTTCTCCACTCAAGAGGCATTTTCACGTGGGATAAGTTGATAAAATCTTGGTCTTTTACATCTCCGGTTTGGAAGGATGAAGTGGACCTTCTTTTGCCTCCTTCCATTTATCCTATCTAGAGTTCGTTTCTTCAAGCTTTGCAGGGATCGGCTATTCGCCGTACAGGTTCAAAGTGTTATGATATTCCGACATATAGGAAATAGTTAAGTTCAACTTGGTCTAGTATAGAGTTAGGTAAAGTGTGTTTCTTTACCGTTGTACATTTTGTAACTTACAATCCGACGGTCACGATATGTAGTGATCCGACGGTTCATTCTCTCCTCGGTATTACCGACACTTGATC
>APFE030044585.1:3012-50821 GCA_000404065.3 Pinus taeda | reverse complement strand
GGCAGACCATGCTATAGTGTTGGGTAAGGTACAGAGCCGTGCGTCTGTTCTCTCTTCCAGGAAGAGGGATATTATATAAGCGCATTAAGCAATAGGCAGCAGATCAAATGCCTCTTGACATTCTGGAGTCCAACTCAAAAATAAAAAACTATAAATACATAAAATATGATAAAACAAAATTTCTTTTGGGATTGATGATTTTAATAATAATTTTATAGATTATCTCACACTTACGATTTTAAGGGCTCTCCTATGATTAATCACTTAGCCCTTTAGACGATCTTTTTACATTCGTGTGATATCAGTTCCTCAGAAGAATAATGACGACATTTATAGAAAGTTCTCTTGTCGATGTCTCAATAGATGCTGACTCCAGTCCAAAACCTTCAGATCATTAGACGCACCGATGATTTTATCAATCCCCAAAAGTTCTTCTGGGGATAACTTTTTCATTTTCGCTCATCGACGAAATATGCTAACTAAGAGAAATCCATCCTATATCATTTCTTTTGTCATTAATCAGCATAGGGCTAATGTATGGCTTTCTAATCACCCCATTGCCGTTATAGAACCAATCTTCAGCCTACCGGTATTTCTTGCCAGCCTCCCTCTCAGAGCCTATGCCTAACTCTACTCCTTTCCCCATTTGTTTATACCCAAACACTAGTACTTCCCGTCTATAGCACCTAATACTAGTTGTTGGATCTATCTTAAGTGTCTGGCTTTTGCCACTGCCTTTGTAGCGGTTAAATGAATGCTTGCCGCTTGCTCTGGCGCTCTTAAACAGCCTATGGCTACTTAACTATGAGGGGTGATGGCACTAGGATGGGTAGCTTCTTTTGAACTGGACTTAGGTAAACAACCAGTTCAAATCCATCTTCCCCGCTTGCCTTTACCTCTGCTCCCTGGTCAATCCTCTACCAAAAGTAAAAAATATATGACTGAATAGTTGTCTGAAGGGTTTATCCATAAGCTAGTAATGTAAAAAAATATAAATAAAATAAATCAAGTCTATCACCAACTCCTGTCTTTAAAATTTTGATGTTTGAAATTGATTTACAGTAAATTTTGATGTTTGAAATTGATTTACAGTAGTCTCACACTTGTTCTCCATCATCCAAATTAACAATCTCTTAAATCAGATCCAGAGAAGAAAAATATTTAATCACTGTATTATATTTCTTATCTGTGCACCCACTAAAGCCAAACCTGGCAATTATGTAAAACGAAACGCTTGAACGCCTTGTTCAGCCATGTGATTTGATGTTAATATATTTGTCCAACCTTGAAATTATTAAATAGATTTGAAGTAACTGGTCAACCATATGTTTATTGCTACCCTTTCTGCCCCTTCATAATTTAACTTATCGACATGCCTGTGTGGCCACACCAAAAACAATTGACCAATAGAAATCTCGGTTTCCAGAATCGATAGTGAAGTTTATAATGCGTTGGATTGTATATCTATTTTTCTTAGCATAATAATCTCCCGTAGTTTTCAGAATCGATAGTGAAGTTTATAATGCGTTGGACAGTATATCTATTTTTCTTAGAATAATAATGTTTCCGGGAACAAATCAAGATGATCACGTCTCGGATTGTTTACATCGCTCATTTTAACGTCCAACACCTACCAGCATGCACACACTTCAACTCAATCCACGTGGAGAGCCACCATTTATATCAAATTTAAGCGAATCTGGTTGTTAATCAACTCCCACAGATGCATCCACGATTTACATTGCACCCAACAATCGTAATCTTCAAAAGCTGAATGGAACCCAGTGGCCCCGTGGTATTCATGGCTAACAGCAGTCCGTGTATACGAATAGCCGTCCTGTTTCGAATACAATAATATCACGCGTATGGATAGCGGTCCTGTTTCGAATACAATAATATCACGCGTATGGATAGCGGTCCTGTTTCTAATACCAGGTTGCTGTCCACATGTGGGAGAACATACATGTAACATTCCACTCCAATGCTTTGGTTAAGAATTCAAGTAACCCGGCGAAGACCATTAAACATCTGAAAATATTGGCACAAGGTGTTCTTTGTTTTTGTTTTTCGTCTTTTTTTCTTGTGTTTTTTTTCAAATTAGGTCATATAATTTCCACTGAAATTTTGATTTCTTATTATTTAATATTTTAAATCCATTATCCATTATGGTATTAGTGCTTATGGTATTAGTTCTTAGCACTCTCTCAAGTTTGTACTTAATTTGACTTATAATAATATAAGTGGTGAGCCTAATATTTGATATATAAATTTCAAATCTCATCTCATACGAGCACTTTTCCCATCAAATTCCATCCCTGTCTTACGGGCATCCTTATTATAAACAATGGCTATCCGGCTCTAGAAGCTGTATAAGTTGAAAGTTGACGTCAATCATGTTATTATATTCGATAGATTATGACATTTTTTTGTCGAGTTCCGGTGGCTCTGTACGCTGATTCCACCTAATGTCGGCAAGCTGTTACATGATCGTTACATTTAAATTCCTTCTAATGTGACAAGCTTGGATATTCGATAGATTATGACATTTTTTTGTCGAGTTCCGGTGGCTCTGTACGCTGATTCCACCTAATGTCGGCAAGCTGTTACATGATCGTTACATTTAAATTCCTTCTAATGTGACAAGCTTGGAGGAGTGCGTGTAATATTTTCCTTTAAAAAGTATATTGAACTACATAAATTTTGACCACTCGTAATAATATTTATGTGTAACAATTTTGTGATACCAATTTTACGCAGGGGCTTTGATGAAGCTTGCAACAGCAACACAACTGTTAGGCCTTGCTGAGTCTCTTCTCTACTTTTTCCACTTTACTCTGATTTACACAAACCCATACACAAAGCTACTAACACATTTCTCGCACTGTCTACCTTCTCCAGCCGGCTTCCTCACCTTACACAGTCTCGCGACCCTTCTCTGCATTGGCAAACCTTTGGCGAACTTTAATACAGAGTAACGTAAGTAGATACTACCTCAACAGATCATTGATAAAGCACGAGTACTCAGATGCGGAAACAAGATAACACTCCTTTATATTATCTCATAAATGGATTACAGAAAGATTACAATCTGTTCAATCCTGAGATACACTGTGTTCGCATTTACCAGACTTTAGCTACTTAGCTAGGAGATAGATTACTCATAAAGATAGACTCTCTATAGCTCTGCCCACTTTAGGTTCTCACCTCTGCCGAACACACAGATGCGTAGTCTTCTCAAATCACCTAACACTTTGAGATTTCTTCGTGATGCACGCAGATCAGACCATACTCTGTAGTTGTAGAGCAAGAAAATCTCTTGACTCTAAAACTCTTCAAACTCCGAATGCCTGGAATGAGCCTTACTCCCTTTCTTATATAGGTAAAGGAGGGGATACACATCTGACCATTGGGACGAAAAACTTGGTACTGAAGGAATCCATCAGATCATGAGATGTGGCTCAAAGTGCACCAGATGTCGGAAAAGTGCTCCGAGTCTCATCACTGAAGATTATTACAAATTTACGAAGAATAAAATGTACAAAGTGGATGCTTTTTGAACAGGAAAAGCCCACGGGAAAATCTTGTCACAAATTTCCCTTGTGTCTCGACATTATTTTTACACTATGGAGACTTTTTCAGACAAGTCCACGGGAACCAAAAATAAGTTACAAAAGTGTAATTTCAGGAAACGAAATTTTTTTATACACATTTTTGTCCCAAGCCTTGGTAAAATCCTTCTCACAATCATAGGCTCATTTAATACAATTTGATGCTTAATTTTGGTGAGAATAAGCCATTGGTGATGTCTGTTCATATATTCTTTTAACACTTGATTATCTCAGACGGGATAGTGATCTAGGAAAGAAAACATGTCTTTAACAGTCTCATAAGGAGAATGGAAGCAATTAGGAATATTATGTTCAAAACATATATCACAATCCATTCTAACATATGATTCATGGTAAACAGGATCTATGCTTGTTTTGTTGATACCATAATCAGTCCACCAATCCCGCATCCAATCACTTTGTTGGTTCTATTGCATGATTCCTATGGTCCCAAACTTTATCTTGGTGTAGTGGGTTTCTTCTTTACTATCTTTATTTAATATGTCCCACCACAATCTTTTATAGATGCCGAAATCATAGACTGTGTCTGGAAAGATGAGGCTGGGGTCCTTTCCAGGCCATAGTGCTACATTATGTGTTGGAAAAGGCCAAGAAGTGTTCCTCATTCAATTTATTGAAAAATATCTTTCAGAGACCCAACTTCTACTTCCCCCATGTGACCATATCATAGTAAAATCATGAAAGTCATGTAAAAGAGCATCTTATGCCTAGCTTGCAGCATTTATGCTATTGGAATAGACCATATCGTGGATCCATATACTCCCATTTGGGTACACTCTCCTTTCAAGTACTAGACGTAATACATTAGTGTGTGCTTGGAGATTAGCATCTAATACTTTTGTATTTCTTAATTGCCAAGTGGGCTTCCAACTTTCTTTGTATTCTGACCAAGTGAGATTATTTGGAATTGTTCTAAGCACTTCTTTTTGTTGGCTTTGATCCCATTCTATTACTATTCTCATCACATGTTCAGGTAACTGAATAAATTATCTACTGAGAAAATCTAGCAGATAATTTTCTTTCCCTTTAATATGCTCCACTTCAAAATCAAAGTTGGCAAACAAAGCCTACCACTAAGCAAACTTGGCTTCTTCCGACTTTTTGATGTCTTTGGTTAAGACTTTTTACATAGCCGAGGCATCAGTCCTTAGTAGAAATTTTTTATTTACAAGATTTACCTCAAATTTATTTATACAATTCCAGGCGGCTTTAACTTCCTTCTCTATAGTAGAATAATTTTGTTCTGCTGGATTCCAAGTTCCTGAAGCAAACTATACAATTTGTTCGACACCTTCCTTTTTCTGTTTGAGAATGCCTCCCCAACCAATATTGGTTGCATCTGATTCTACGATCTTGAAAGCATTATCATCAGCTACATAAAGGATAAGCAGTGTCTTGACTTTACCTTTGATTCATTAAACGGCTTCGGTATGGGCCTCAGTCCATGAAGGTGGATTTTTCTTGAGCCTTTGATTTAACAAACTTCTATCCTTTGCACAATCTTGATAGAAGTTACTCACATAATTTAGACATCCTAGAAATCTCTGAAGCTGGGTTTTATCAATAATAATGTCAAGGAACTTTTAAGAGAATTCTAATGCATGTTTCTACAAGGATATTTGGCCATTGAATATGGTATGGCCAAGAAACTTTACATAGGCCTAGAATACCTCTATTTTATTTTTTCTTAAAACCAAACCATTTCTTTTTACCAACTGTACAAATGTCTATACATTCTTGAAATGATCTTGAATATTTTTCGAAAAAATTAAGATGTCATCAATATAGACCAGGAGCCAATCAAAGTAAGGTTTGAAGATAGAATCCATCACCTTCTGGAACTTAGAGGGAGCATGCTTCAATCCAAAAGGCATTACATTCCATTTGTAATGTCCTACAAGCACACTGAAGGTTGTTTTGAATTTATCTTTTTCAGAAATGGCAACTTGCCAAAAGCCTAACTTTAAATCAAATTTTGAAAATATTTTTGGTCCTGCTATCGTCCCTATCAAATCACCTTTGGGGGGGATAGGATATGTATTATCTACAAGAATAGAGTTCAGAGCTTTGTAATTGATTACAAGCCTTGGGATGCCTCTAACCTATTCTGATCTTTTATTTACATAAAATCCGTAATAGTTCCAAGGACTATCAGATTCCCTGATGAGTCTTCTGTTCAGGAGTTGCTTTATGTCTTTCTCACATAGCTCCCTATACTCTTTGTTCATTGGGATTGCTCTGCTTTTGCATGGCTTCACAGAATACTTTGTTTTGTATGGTAATTCAACTGTGTGTCATTTTCAATGCCAAAATGCATTTGGTTCTTTTGAACAACATTCATCCTCTATTGTCTTTTTGAGCTCAGCAATTTTCCTTTTGTTTAGAGGACTTTTCAATTGTTCTTCAATTTGTATTGAAGAGTTCAAATCTTTTAGATCTGTTAACTTTTCTTCAGCTCTGTCCAAGTCCCTAATTGTCTGGACCATGGTTGAAATTCTTGGGCTTGTGATGTAAGGCATTTCAATCACTTTTGACTTTCCATCTAAAGTTGGGACTGTAATGAAGTAGCCAGCTTTATTATTCTTTAATCATATTGAACCATGGGGTTCAACTGCGGCTAGAAAGATATTACCCAAAATGCAATCAACGGGTATATCTGAGACTGCAAACTTAAGCTGTATACAATGTTGGTCAAAACATACAAAAGCTTTTGGTACTTCATATCTCCGTGTTTTATTCCCTAGACCAACAACTTTCCTTTCTACGCTAATCCAGTATTTTGCTGGAATAACTTTTGAATTTAAGATATTTACATCTGGACCAGAATCTAATAGCGCTGTTAGTGAAAACATTTCTCCTTGTATACAAAGAATTATTTTTACATGGTGTTGCTGATATTCAATAGCCATGATCGTCATCTCTATAAATCCCAGAATAGGATCTTTCTGCCCTTCAATTATTTCTATATTCGGGTTTTGGTAGGAGATTGTAGTGTTCTAATCTGGAACACTTTCAAGCTGTTTTCCCTTTTCTAATTCTGCAATGCTAGATTTTAAAATAAAAATTTCAGATTTAAGATGGTGTATTTCTCTACTTACCTCCCCCAAGGTGAGTGAGCAAACCTTGTCATGTGGTTGATGTTTCTGGAAGGATTTGGTATTTCGCTCAAACGACGCATCAATAAATAATGGATTTTTGGCAGTATTTTTGGAAGAACTGGATAGACGTAGTTGATCAATGAAAGCTACAATAAGTCTTGCCTTCATATCACCTTCTTCCATTGCTCAGATTTGAGAAGGAATCATGAATTCTTCTTCTTCGGCTGTGGCCATCAATACCTTCTCCTTTGGTGGTGCTATGTGTGTTTCCTCAATAGAGGATTCACTGTAAAAATTAGAATCATAATCATAAGGATGTGCATAGTTTTTTGAGTCTAAGCATGCACAAGCTTGCATATATGCATGTAAAGCTTCACCAGATGAGTCTGATGAAGAGTTGAAGGAGTCACTAGATGACTCTTCTAGTTGTTGCTGTTGTAGGTGTTCTGTGATTGAAATATTTGGGCAGCGATTTGTGTCATGATTTTTAGACCCACACTTTCTGCATTATGTTTGGGTCTCTATTTTGACAGCTTTGTCCTGTCTGCTTAGAGGATAATTTTTCTTGCCTCTATTCTTCTTTGATTCTTTTCCTACTATACATCGATTACATGTATGTCCCAACTTACCACAAAGCCAACAGGTAAGCTTATTCCATTTTTCTTGTTTGGAAGTATGCGGGTGTATATCAGAAGGCTTATAGTAATGTGTCTTAGGCACATACCTGTAGTGCCCCTTTCTAGTCCTTGGTGTGACTTTTCTTCCTGATGATTTGCCTTTATAGAATTTGGAAATCTGCTTATATTCTTTTTTGGCTCGCCTTTTGGCTTTCCTTTTTCTAACCAAAGGATCATCAATGCTTAGACCATATTTTCTAGAGATAGATTTACTATCTGGAAGTCTTGGCAACTTTTCTAAAGAACTATTTACTTTAGAACTGGTCCACAAACTGGCCAATGTTTTCGTAATGAGAGAATAAATTTCTCCCCAGGTATATGATTCGAATGGTAATTGAAACACTTCTTGCATTTTGATATAATCAACAAATCTGGATGGTAGTGCTGCAAGATATACTTGTTTCCGTAATAAATTTTTGGAATCTTTCACTTCATATATCCTTTGCACCCAATCTCTGTGAAAGTCTTCAGATTGTGACATTTTTTTACATTTGAGGTTCATTAATATAACCTCATGTTTGTCAGCCAATTCTTCTTTAGAGCCATACCAATGCTCTAAGATCATTGAAATCAAAGCTTCGGTCATATTACTTTGAACTGACCCATCTGCAGTATGGATGATAATTCCATATATATCTTTAAGGCATTCTTCTTCCATATTAGCTATTAAGGTCGGGGATGATTATGTTTCTCACCTTCTGAGAAGTGTTCCAGTGAAACACTATATGACGGTCTTGCATGCTTCAATTTCGCTGTTACCCCTGAGACACATTAGCTTATATTCAGAAAACATTACATCAATTAGTTGTTTGATTTGGCCAATGCTAAGATTATCAATATTCCATTCCTTGTGGGATTCTAGGAAGAATGTATGTGGGTCTGGAAGTTTGCCTTTTCCATCTACATCAGGAGCTAGATATTTATTGAACCAATTTCTAAAGGCTCATAGATGGGAAGAACCTTGGCTGGTTTTTCTTATTCTTCCTGAAATAATGATGCCAGAGAAGCATGTTCTGAAGATTCTTCCTTTTGTGATACTACCAATTCATTAGTAAATAAGGATGGAAATCTATCCACTGGTCTGACTGGGTCCTGTATCCTTACACTTCTTTTGTGTAGAAAGGAACCTAGAACTGGTTTGTCTATCTTTGATAGTGATATATTTTCTATTTTCCCTGGCAGTTCACTTACTATTCCTTTAGTGGAATCGAATTGTTCTTCCATTTTTTCTCCTACTTCTTCTATCTTGTCCAAGGATGCTCTAGTATATCCTCTAACAACTGAAAATGTAAACTGTACATCATTGAACTTTTTATTTAGATCATCCAAAGAAACTTGCATGGCATCAAATTGATTTTTAACCTCTGTATATTTTATCATATTCATCTCCACACCTTTAATGGATGTGTTTATCCAATTTAGGTGTTCACTGGCCTTCTAAATTCTGCCATATATTCCCAAGCTTATCATCCTTTAATACAATAGGAATGGCCTTCGTAGAATTTTGACCTTCTCCTAAGACAATACCTTTATAGGGAGGGAAGGTAGTTACTGTCTCAACCTTACTACCATCTAAGGCTGACCAAGAATGAAGTGATGAAGTAGAGGCTATATCATCGGCCATCATAACATCTTTTGTCTGTCTCATATGTTTCTAGGAATAAAAAGATATCCAGGAATTTGTTTCTTCCATATACTATTTCCATTCATGACACAACTTAACTTTTTCTTCAATAGTATGAGCAGAACCAAAAGATTTAGCTTCTGGATGAGTAAGAAGATCCCAATTTAACGTGTCTTTCATCCATGTGCCTCCAATTTTATGTTTGGGACAACCATCCATTAATGTGAAAAACTTTTGCATTTCCATTACAATAGGTTTTTTATAATCATCTGGAATTGCGATGAATCTTGAATCGGGGATTAGTCCATTTGCTTCTTCTAGGAATCCAAGCCCATATCTAGGCTTTGATGGCCTCAATGTGCTGAAGATTGTTGTTAACCTTGGATCCTCTTTTTCCAAAGTATTAATCTCATGCATCATCATGATATGTTTAGTTTCATGGGGAAAAGGTATATCTAAACATTTAGGATTAGGACAAGGATTTATAGAAGTGGTAGGTGGAGCAGCTCCCATTCTAGGGTTATGGTTTTCATGCATAACAATATCAGTAATGACACTATGGACATTTTACTTCAAGCGAGGAAAAATTGACTAATTATGCGAATTCAAACAATGAAATATGTTTACAGGAGTTTGAACTAGAACTGGTGCAAGCTGTATCTGCAAATTTTGGGTTTCTATATAATGGTGAACTTCTGCACATCTGATCTATTCTTTGCCTATCAATAGTTGATCTTCAAGGGAAGGAAAGAATAGCAAAAGAGGGTTCTTCTCTAATATCAGCAGAAGTAATTTTATTTATAGTAGGAGGCTTGGGATTAGATACCACCTAATGTTCTGGGAAAGTAAGATCTTCCCAACTTATAGTTTGGTGTTCAATCTTTTGATTTCGAGAATCTGCTAACACCACTACACTTTCTTTTGAATCTTTACTGGGGCATGTATGACTGCAGGATACAGGTTGTTTGTATGACGAAAGCAACCTCTAGTTTGTATGGCAATATTGTGTCTCTTTTTGGCCATGTCAAATCCAGTTGTCTGGATTTTCAACTGAAGAATACTTTCAATTGTTTGATCGAAAACATATACAGAGAAATTAGGATAACAATCAAAATAGATAGAGTCATTGGAGAGAGGAGATACAATCCCGCCTATCAATGAGTCAGTGTATTTGTTATGGGTCAAATCTTGAATAGTGGCTAAGACAAATGTATTTAGACCCTGATGCGTTGAAGCATTTATCCCAATACGTATACAACCCAAATGAAGGTATCGAGTTTTTAGTCTTTTTGCCTCGGCCTACAATTATATTAATGATTAGAAATTATTCTTAAAGGTTTAAAGTACGCCAAAGGAATAACACGTTTGGAACTAGATTATTTTGAAAACTTAAATTATTAAACATTAAAAAAAAATATTCGTAATAAAATAAATATTATATATCTTTCCAATATCCATTCATCAATTTCTTATTTTCCTAAATGTCATTTATATGTTTTTTAGACAATGGAATTTTGGTTCCATTTTAAAATGGAGATTTTTTACATCTCAGTGAGTTTCAAATCTAGTAAGAAATTTGTTAGCAAGACATTTGGTGTTAAATAGAAATAATTGACAAATTTGTTTTGTTTAGTTTAATATAGATAGGGAAATACTCTCAAATTTTTTGTTTCTTTTTGTTATTATTAAAAGGTTTTTGAAGCTGTTAAAAGGGATGTTGCTAATCCTCTAGAACTTCGAGAAAATTAATATACATTTTTCAAAGATAAGTGATAGGTTAATTAATGTTCAATATAATATTCCTGTATGAATAGGAAATAAAGAATTACTCCATTTTCATTACCCATATAACACATGCATATATATTGACTTATTACGAGATGCACAGTACCCATGGTTTAAGAGCGTGAAGTTTGTTGTTACATTTGTAATTTATAATCCACAATGGCTTGTAATTGTTTGCTTCGAGTAATTATGTGAATGTGAAATAGGAAATGGTAATTCCAAGTCAGTCTCCACCGTTTGCAGACGTATGTGAATCTCATCCAAACAATATTGAACGCTTTTGAGAATGCATTTCAAATCCTCCTGACATCCAAATACCTTGTAGTGGTCCTCTTGTTTGTCTCATATAACCAAATGGAATAGGGAATACAACTATTGGTAACCTACAACAAAATGTAAGAAGTGCAATTTTCTCTTTCTAAATTTGTCAACATATGGAATCCAATGGAATTCCAGATTTCCCACTTCAAAATATAAAAAATATACTTTGTCCCCAACTTTTCGAGATTCAAGTCTATGAATCTCCTTTCTAATTTCCGAGGGTTTGTGTCAAATAGAGTTGCTGCGAAGTTCCATCCAAACAGTCGCCTCAACTCAGAGATATACCTATTGTAAGAACTGCAATTTTCTCTTTCTAAATTTGTCAATGTATGGAATCCAATAGAATTCCAGATTTCCCACTTCAAAATCTAAAAAATATACCTTGTCCCCAACTTTTCGAGATTCAAGTCTATGAATCTCCTTTCTAATTTCTGAGGGTTTGTGTCAAATAGAGTTGCTGTGAAGTTCCATCCAAACAGTCACCTCGACTCAAAGATATAACTGTTGCCAAAGCCTCCCCTATGACTTGCCATTCTCTATTGAGGTGGCATAGTCGCTCAAAGAAGTGTACCATAAACGATATGTAAACTAGCTCCAAGACTACCTTTAGGGCCTTTGAGCAAGCATAAAATTGAATTCACATGGAGTAAATGTAAGACACTTCAACTAAGGATAATATCACCACCAAAACCAACGATGCAGAAAATTGGACAAAAGTCACAACATATGAAAACCCCTCTATAGACAAAGTGAAAGGAAATTCATACTAATGCCATGGGGAGAATTAAACCAACTTGCAATTGTGATGACCCCCCTTCATAATCGATGGATGCTTTAGATACGGGAGGGAAGTAAGAAACATTAGTGATGTAGTGGATAAGTGCCTGTGGCAGAGAGGGGAGACGAGAAACGACACCTAGGCCAAAGATGAGTACTTTGTAGCCTACAATATACCTAAGTAAAGGAAAAGTCCCTCTAAACTTAAACAAAAGATTACTCCACCAGCAATTAAGCATCAGAAAGAAAAATAATCCCCATTGTGACTTTGAAGTACTAGGAACGAGTAAACCATTAAAACAGAATTGAAAAATTAACTAGGTAATAGACCCCACACACCAAAACCAGGAAATTGAAAGAAAAACTTGGGGAGTCAAGGCCCTGCAACATCGATGAAGGAAGCCAACAATTTTGAAAACTAGCCCTGAAGGTGCATTGTGCAAGAACATGATAAAAAAACATTGACTTGGAAACTGTTGGGAATAAAAATATTCTCTAACCTGAAGTTCTTCCCTCAACCAATTATGGATGACTGACTGTCAACGCATAGAGGATGTCATGCCAAGCATGAAAAAATGACTTTAAGCCAGAGACCATACAATGTTACAGAGTATTGTGTACAATCACCACCCTTTGGAGAAACCTTTCCATTTATAAACATGCGAGGAGGAGAAATTGCATGCATTTGGAGGATAATTACTCTATGAGGGAAGGACAAAGGTAGGACAAGTGTTTAGTATGGCACACTCCTTAAGGGAAAGTTTCTCTCTACCCTCCGATATGCCATTAATGAATTGTAGGCATGCTTCATTTTCTCCCATGGTGGAGTTTGTCAAACATATTAAGGAAAACCTGCCGAAGACCGAGTGAGATTTATCTTGGTGTAGGGTAGAAGGGAACTTTTGTTTCGGGCAGTCTGAACTGGTGTGACAATTTGATCGGGCAACATACCCACCGTCAAACCGAGTCGAGAAATTAGTCATATTATTGTTGAGGTCGACAGTATGAGTTATTCAACCATGTCCTCATTGATATATGGTAAACAATTATCATTTTCTTTCTTTCTGATGTTACACTATCATATTTCTTTCAATAATGGTTAATGGGTCGGGATCTAACCTATCAATGAGGTCAAATGCTCTCAATTATCACTTGATCTATGGTCGTATGACCACAAGCCATAGCTTATGTTATTACTCCCTGACATTTGTATAAGTTGTAAAATAAAGTGTCTAATACCATGAATAAACAACCATAATCCATCGAATTTTCAATTTTCACCAATGACAAGGCCCTGCAATATCCCCCAAAACAACCAAACAAGCGGGCCAAACTTAATATGATCTGGCCCTTACACGTCAGGGATCAATCCTTACACCCTTGCTTGTTTTCTACATAATATCTTTAAGTTTATGCTTCACTTCTTCCTCATCCTCCACACAGAGAAAGATAGAGGCAACAAAGTTGAAACGAAATAAGCCAAAGTCACAAGTGAGAACCACAAGGGAGGAGGGAAAAGGCAACAAAGTTGACATGAAATGGAAGTCAGCCATCGACACGATAATAAAAACAAAAATAGTAGCCTTCTATATCTTTTGGCCACTCTACTCTTGCTTTCCCAATTTTTGTCAAAACATTTTCCCACCCTACATTGTTCGAACAACCATTCACCAATTTCCTATCCTTCCAAATGGCACTAATGTGTCCTCCAATCAATGGAGTTTTGGTTCCATTTTAAAACATAGATGTTTGACATCTCGACAAGTTTCGAATCTATTAAAAATTTCCTTAGAAAGATATTTGGTGTTAGATAGAAATAGTCAACAAATTTGGTCGTTTAGTTTAATGGAGATCGGGAAATAGTATACAAATTTATTGTTTTTTTATTATTATTAAAAGGTTTTTGAAACTGTTAAAAGGGAAGTTGCCAATATTCTAGAATTTCAAGAAAATTAATACATGTTTTTTGAAGATAAGCGACATGTTAATTCAAGTTCAATATAATATTATTGTATGAATAGGAAATAAAGAATTTAATGGGCAACGCATTTTTAAGGACCGAATATACTGGAAGAAGTACAGTTACTCTGTTTTCATTAGCCACCTAACACATGCATATGTATTTACTTATTACGAGATGCACAATACCATTCACTTGCATTCAACATCAATAAAATTTGCCCCATGGTTTAAGAGCATGAAGTTCATTGTTACTTTTTTAATATCTAATCCAGCATGGCTGGTATTTGTCTGCGCCAAGTAATTTTGTGAAAATGAAATATGAAATGATAATTCCGAGTCAATCCTAACCTTGGATTTATTATTATACTAATTGGATCTACTAATTCAAACAAAAATTCAATGGATGGGATCAGAAGTTTTATGGCACAATAAAAATCTTGCAATATATTCTATGGGACTAGAGACTGAGAGTCTGAAACTGCTTGGGAGTTGAGAGAAACATAAAAATGGGAGCAACAATGTTATGGGTGGACTTGCTTCGCAGTAAAATAAAAATTGCGGAATCAACAGGATGAAATTTCCCAAGTGTGGTCTTGGAGAGACGAAATTGTGGCAAAATAAGTCGTAATTACATCAATCACTGGTGAAGGAGGGGGAAGTGTACCTAGGTCAACCAAGAATTTAAGTTTTCAATGCTCATAGACTCTCACCATAGTGGGAACCTTGACGACTACCATAGATAAGGAAAACAATGACAACTCCATAGGCACACAGCGTGGGTTCTGGTCTATCTGCAACTGGGTTGAGATGAGGCCAGAGCAAGAACCATTTCCTATCAGATCTCTAAGGTGCGAAACATTGTTGACATAAGGAAGTGCACTCATTACTAACACATTCCTCCTCCCTGATATTGACAACATGGGATTCAGATCATCTTCATTCCTACTTTTTGAAATATCACCCATGCTTTCTATTGATATGCTTGAAAACACCCCACACAGTGAATCAAATTGGGTGCTGAGAATCACAAAGAAAATGGAAGTAGAGAGAACAGATCCCTATTCTTGTAAGTGCATGACAGAGCAAGTTGTATATGATCACAAATTCCTGTGAGAGATTGCATTTAAAACTTTCTATACCCCATAATTTCCAATATGAATAGTCCAATTAGTTTAATACTATGTCGTTGATTAGCCTCTAGAAAAATCCTCATCAATTCTTGGATCTGTGATGCGAATCCCTTCTCCAATCCCCCAACGATGTCGTGGTCCTCCCGATAGCTTGTGTATGTTTTGGGATCATTACTTTCTCAATCAAATATATTGTGAGTAAGAAATAATCTTTAAATTATTATACAATGTATCATTATGGTAGATGGCAACTAAAATTAAGGTAAAATATATATTAGAGTAGGTAGAATAGCATAAGTATGAACATAATTTGGTGGGGGGACTCAGGATGAGATCATCTCCTCTCCTAGAAGAGGGGATCTTTAGGAGTTCTATATATGTACTAGGTTCAAATCCAAATACCAATCTTAGAGAGACTCTGTAAGAGTTCTATAGATGGACTGGGAATAAAGCCAAATACCAACACAAAGATTCCAAATTTTCTGAATCTCATATTGTTCAGTTTATATTGCTCTAAGAATTGAAATTGTCCCTACAAAGTAATGTAAGGGAGCTCGAAGTGTCATTCCAAAGGGCATGAGCATTAGGATATTGTCCATGATCACATAGTAGGATAATTACGATGGGTTGCAAAAAAATCAATGATGGCGACATAATCATAATCGTAAAGGAAGCTTCTGAGGGCATGGTGCAATAGTCTGAATTGAAATCCAAAAGGGACTTCCTAGGTCCAAAACAAAAGAAAAGGATGGTGTTTCCCACAATCTCAATTGCAGATAGACCCAAAATCCTAGTTCTCAAATGATATTCTAGCTTGAGGTGACTACTAGATCGTTATGTTAACCTACTTTGGGCAATAATGTGTTTACAAGGATCGAATCCGTTAAGAAATTATGTATATATTAATTGGTAACTCCAATGTTTCATATTTTCACTAGAAAGTTGCCTTTAAATTCATGGTAGTTTTTGCTGTCATGGAAGATTTGCTAATGTCAATATCAGTTTTCTAGTTATATATATTTTCTATGTGTGTGAAGAAAGGTCTATTTTCGGTGCTCTCATGTTTAAGAACTTATAGTTCTTAATGACATCTGTATATTTGCATTTGGGTACTTATAATTTTAGTTGTTTATGAAGAACATATGAGTTCCAAGATGCTTGCTGTAGCCGGCATTGGCCACTAAGGATACTTGTCGTAGGGCTATGCAAAATAATTGAATTAAGAGCTTGATTTTGGGGTTAGTATGCATCTAGACATTCTGTATACTGTAAAATATGCACAATGTTGAATTGAAGCTTTGACTTTGAGGTCAACTTCCATTTGGTCACTCTATGTACTTTACGTTGTGAATTGTATCATGAAAAATATTAAAGGTAGGCCCTTGAATTTGGGCTTAGTCTAAAATTTGTCCTCTAGGGAAGAAGACTTTTAATTATTGTAAATGGAAGGTGTGTGTTTGTTACAGGAAATATTATTTTGGGGTGAATTAAAGACTTGTAAGTTACTGGAAATATTATTTTGGGGTGAATTAAAGACTTGTAACTTTTTATTGTTAATTGGCTCGTTGGAATACAATATTTTGTTATATTGTGTTCATCTCAATTTCATGTAACTTATATTTTAAATATTAAAAGGTATTAAACTCTTAATTGGGTTTGTTTGGATATCCAAAATCATGAGTCTTGATGCTTAATTTTCCTTTTATTTATTAACATATATATAATTTTTTCCATTTATCATTTAAAGACTTTTAACTTTTTAGTGTTAATTTGTTCATTGGAATACAATATCTGGTTAGAGTGTCTTCATTGGAATACAATATTTTGTTAGAGTGTCTTCATCTCAATTTTTTGTCATTTATATTTTGAATATTAAAAAATATGAAACTTTTAATTGGCTTTGTTTGGATATCAAAATTCAAGTGTCATATGGTAAATCCTCGCTCTATGGAAAAAACATGTGTATATGCATGTGCACTATATAGGAGTAAAGTTTCCAGTTGGCATTTATGTACTGATGTTTTGCTTTTCTTGGAGTTTTTCTAGTATTCATAGGTATTACCCGTGATGTAATTTCTAAAATCTGCAATGAATATTTTTGGATGCAATTTCCAAAATCATCCATTGTAGTGCCCCGCTCTAGTTGACTAACAATGATATGACATTAACATTTATTTAGCCCTAAGGTCCACACATTATTCTTTGAGGACCTCAAGTTGAGGATCCAGACACATGACTCTATTATTAGTGGTTGTGATATTAGTGGTTGTGATGTTTATGTATGTTCTTTATTGATATTATGATGATTGTAGCATAAATGGTTATGTTTGGTTTCTATTGAATTTATTATGATGATAGCAATAAAGGATATGTATGCTCTCTATTGATATCATGATGATGATAGCTTTGATGGATATATATGTTTCCATTAATTCTATGATGATGATAGCCATGATGGATGTGTCCCCTATGTTACCTACTTGTATTAGTTTTGGTTCATAATGAACAATGATGTGAATGACTAGGTGATGTTGATGATGGTATTATGACAATGAATAACACCTTCAAACCTTGTTACTGATGATTATTGAGTATGGCAGGAAACCACCAGAGGCACTCACATATGACAAGTTTACAACACCTGGTTTGATGAAAATTTATGTTATTTTATCTTTGAAATTCTAAGTCAATTTTGAAACTTGCTATATATGTTTATCTGTATTCTGATGATATGTCAGTGGTTGCAGGCACAGATTTGTTTCTTGACCGAATGAATCACATATGGGTGATGGTGTTGTACAATTGTATGGAACTGCATGGGAGGGATGGGGCGGTGTCCCTGATATAACCCACTAACACTCCCGCCGTGACTTGGGCTGGAAAGGTTGAAACACTTTCGCCTTCAAGATCACGATGTCATGAGGGCAGGTCCCAAAGTTGGGTCGCTCATGGGGATTTTACCGGGGGGCACGCATTGAGGTGATTTCCTTAATCCTTGACACCATTAGTCTCACTATAACAAACAACATAAGAGATGATAGTGGTCTCTGTCGTTGCACCTATACTTTCCTCTCGTAGCCATTGAATGCTTGAAAGGCAAGTGGCATGGCACCCTTGGAACTTCAATGGAATTTCTTGAAGGGCACAACCAACTTGGCACCCTTGGCATAATAAATAAGCTATTAGGCATGGAACCTTTGGAGCTTCAGGGGAATTTTTTGAAGGGCACGAACAACTTGGCACCCATGGAATCACAAATAAACTGTTAGGTGTGACACCCTTGGAACTTCAAAAGAAGTTCTTGAAGGGCAAGGCCAAACTTGGCACACGTGGAAACATTACAAATAAATAAATTAATAAATATAATCAAGATATGGAAACCAGGTAAATTCACATCAAGGGTAAATGATGTTAGAAACCGAGGTAACTAAATCAATAATAAAACTTGAGTTAAGAGGATCATAGCAAGAAATAAAATATTTTACCTTAAAAAGTCTACCTTTCCCATGTTGGAAAATATTAGGTAGATAATGTAGTTTAATTAGGTAAAAAGGGGAAAGAGGGACATAAATGTAAGGATAAATATTAATCCTAAAATAGTTAAACCTAATTAAGAGAAGATGATGGTGAATTAAAATAAGATTAATAAATAAATTTTAGAGAAATTTAGAGAACCTCCATGTGGCAACAACCAACATAAGAATATCCATCTAAGAGATAACTTGAGTTAAATTAGGGAGTAGATAGGGGATTAAATCTTGACTTATCAATTGACTTTATTAATGAACACAAACTGAGTAAAAAGGGGAATCAAGAGACAACCAGAACGAGAAATAGGAACCTTGTTGAGGTGAGGAAAAATATTAGTTTTAAATTAAAATTTAAGTAAATAATTTTGGAGACCCTTGATGAGAGAGTGAAAAATGGGTGGGTGAATAATCAAACTATTGAATTATCAAAAATAATTAATTATGCATGAAATGCCATGTGTCACCTATGAGTACTCCTATAAAAGAAGGGGCAGGCCATTGGATAAGGGACCTTTCTTTACCCTACTGTTGGATGGATGAGACTATGTAAGAGTAGTGACTACGAGCTATAGTGAGTTTGGTGTGGTAGAGGACTTTAGAGAGGGGACTCTCGAGCCAAAGAGTGCTCTCCTCTACTAGCTAATACACTCCGTTGCGATACAACCCCATTGCAGCTTAGGTGTCCCTGGGGAAGGATAGTACCCAAGGATTAAGCTGGGAGGTCAACCGGTGGGCCATTACATTTGAATTAAGCATGTCAAAATTCACACTTGGAGGTGACTCACAACAAAGGAGGGAAAATAGCAGCAAGTCAAGTTTCAATCTCATCTCTTGGTGAACAATACCTATGTTGTTATAATATTCTTTTGTATGATTTCATTATGGTTTTAGTGAATAATATGTAAATTTGATGATGTGTTCAATGAAGTGAAATTCATAAAATTTTTATATAGTGCTGAACATTTTTGAGTTCCCAATGCTATTTTCTTATGGTTGTATTTTTAGTTTGTTTATTATATATATATATAGGGTTGGTCCCTACATCCATGTCACTACATAGTCTTGAAAAAGGATTACATATTGCTAAAACTTTCTAATTTTTGTGTTTTCACCAAAATTTCTAATTATTGTGTTTTTCCACATGTTAAAAAATTGTTGGGCAATGGAGGACGAAATTAATCCTCTACTATCAGTTGAATCTACTTAGCCAAACCCATCATACGAACACCTTCAATGTAAATACTTGCATATATGTCAATATGCATTAGTATAAATATTTTAATTAACAACAATTAAGTTAATAATATTGGTATATATCTATATCTATTACAATAGATATATTTTAATTAATAATAATTAAGTTAATAAAATTTGTATATATTGATATATTCATATGTGTTTTTTTTAAGGTTATCAAATTTGGAGTAGAATTAATATATACCTTTAAATTGCAATAACCAAATCTTGGCATTGAAGGGATTCTTTATCCACAAACAAAGAAATCTTATACACCAATTTGATATTTGGTGTAACAGTGACATTTTAAACCCTGGGATTACTATAATTAATTACATAATTATTACTTGTAGCCACATTTAGATGTTATTGTGATCATTGAATAAATTAAATGATATAAAAGAAATGCATATGTAAATATTTTTTGTGACAATTAAAAATGTTGAGCAGACAAAATTTTATACCATGGATGAAACCATTCCTGCCAAACAAAAAAAATCTTACCCACACACATCCATGCTAAAATTTTAATTCAAATTTTATTACCTTGTTTCCCTATTATCGATGTTGGTGGCTAGATTTGCATACTTTTGCTCACCCTTTTACCCTATCCTTTTTATCCATTTCACACCAATAGTGGTTAATCGATATCTTAAAACACACACATATACCTATTTTCATGTCTTTATGGATTATTTTTCAATGAAGCATAGTCGTAGGGGATTATTACCTAAGCGGCTTGCTAATTCAGTTATTTCTGTAGATTTAAAGGGAGAATGACTAGGACCATGATTCACTGAATGATGATATCAAAGCTGGCAGTGCTATCCTTGAATACTCGCTGCAATAGTGAATCAATCTTTCGATTGACACATTGCTATCTTTTGATATTTTGTTTCATTCTGAAAACCACCATGTGATTAAGGGAAGAAAGTGTCATAATTCTAGTGGTTTTATTATTGACAAATTGTATAAAGTAGAGTTGTGGGCTGTGAAAGCTATCACTGTTAAGAGTCGTTAAGATTATAGGAGAAATAATCTAACTTTTAGTCTATAACAACACACTTGTAATGTTTCTTTTATTAATGATAAGTTGATCTTCTGAGCATATCATGATTCGTTGATCTCGCCACAACCCTGATAAAAGAGTTGGGCTCACTCCCTTGTCCAGGTGCTGCTGGATTAGATGTGCGTTAGGTTTATTTCTGTGAGTTTATTATTGCTCTGAATGTTTATCGATGTGTTGTTGTGAGTCCTTTTTGTTGTTACTCTTATTGTTGTTACAATTATTACTTGTTGTTACTCTTATTTGTTGTTATAATATTGCTTGTCATTACACATTGATGAATTTATAGTTAATGTTCAATGTTGGGTAGGGAAACTGTGGCCTGCACCAAGGAAAATTTGAAGGATGGAAATTTTTCTTGAAGTTTAAAGCATTATTGAATTTCGCTAATCCCTAATATACAAACTATAAAATGTTTATTGATATACTTGTAAAATTATTCAAATTTATAATGATTTTTTATATAGTATCTATATAATGTTGGCGATTTTAAGGTAAAATAATTTTATATTCTAAAATTTGGGCAAATCATCTTTTATAAAAATTGGAAATTGGAAAATATTTTTTGTGCAAAAATCATGGAAAATTAGCCCACTGGGCGAACATTAGCCCCCAAAATTTTACATGGCTAGCACATATAGTGCATGATAGCCTTGAAACAATTTGTAGAACCTTGGGTTGACAACTAAATGTGGATTGTGTGAATTGCATGATTCATACTTAGACACCAACATTTTGGTAGCATTGTCACGGAGGCTATAAAAGGCACAAAAGTACAACCAGCATTGACCATAGGATTGATCTCTCATCCCAAGGAAGGAATCTTACACCTTGCTCCACCCGCTGAGTATTACATCGTTTGGTTGTTTGGTTCCTTTATTTTCTTATTTTTTTAGGATTACTCTATTGTCGTGGGGAAGGAAGTTTTTATCACCTTGTTGTAGGTCTAGAGCTTTAGATTTATTTTTTTTGCTTTCATAAGTATTTCTCTCTCGTCTTGGAAAGGGAAGTATTATTTTGTGCCCTATTTCATGTCCTGAGCTTGATTTTTGTGATATGGTTATTTTCTTTCTTTTGGTTTCTTTAGGGGCCACTCTCTCATCATGGGGAAGGAAGTTCTTATCCTCCTCAAAATCTTGAGATTTTAATTTGTTTGAATGTTTCCCTTTTATTTCCTGATTATATGAACAAATACACCAATAAAAGGGGCAAAGGGAGACCCCGAAAATAAAAGGGGTTGATTTTGGCAGAAAAACTTACATCCAAGAGATCATCTCAAGGGCTGAGTCTGGAGCATCTTCATGAGCTGCTACTAGGGTAAGGTCTCATACAATATCTGGAGGACAATCAATTTCACAACCAGAACCTCCTCGTAAAGCAGAAGTGTAGTTCGGGGAAGAAGAAGTAGCAAGCAAAGGATCTGAGGAACTACATATTGCAGGTTTAGAGGAAGAAAATTTGAGGGAATTCTTGGAACCATTTGATCAAGGGAGAGTTGTTAAACAACTTCCATCACTTGTTATAGAACAACCACATCCAGAACTTGTTGAATTCCAAGTGAGTATTGGCGGATATTCATGGATTCTGCAACTTCTTCAATTGAATTTCTAATTGGAGATATCAGAGGTGATGCACCTATGAAGCCTATTATGTTAGCAACACTACCTAATTTCCATGGCCTTACTTCTGAGGATCCAGACACATTCCTTTTTCAATTAGATGTTGTTTGTTGGGGGTATGAGTACATTTCTGATGCTCAAAAATTGAAGATATTCCACACTACTTTGAAAGGCACAACTTTAAGATGGTTTATGGGTTTGGCAAGAAAATTTATTGAAACATGGGATGATATGAAGACGATTTTCATTAAGAAATGTTAATAATACTGCAAATCTTGGGATATAAAAGAAGAAATTTTCAAGATTATGCAGAAAGAGGATGAGGATAAGATTATGCATGTCAATTTCTTAACAGGAGATTAAGAAGTTGTATCTACAAATTATAAAACAATACCATAGGGTGAAAGGGAAAGGTTCCATCTACCCACAACCTTATAATGATCAAACATTTAAAATGAACATAAAGGAAAAAAGGATATGGTAACCCAAGGTAAGTGCCATGGTTAGAACCTTGCTCAAATTATTCAATACCACTGATATGTTACACACGTAAAGGGAATATGTACATGACTTTTAAATAGTGGAGGTGTCATTTGTAATCTTCTCGAAGTAGGATACATGTTATAATTACGCATAGTTAGGTATGTAAAAAAAGTAATTAATGGGGAAATTGGGTACATGAGAGAGAGAGAGAGAGAGAGAGAGAGAGAGAGAGAGAGAGAGAGAGAATACCTTAAAGAAAATGAGCGGTATTTAAAGGAAGGTATTATAAAGTGAATAGAGAGAGATGTCAGATTTATAGATAAAATTTTAAATACAAAATTATTCTTTCTCACTTTCACGTTTAGTAAATAAATAAATAAAACTCCTATATTTTACATATAAAAAATGGATATTCTTTATATGCTAGATATATAACTTCAATATTTAAAAATAGAGTAAAAAGTATGATCAAAATTGATAAAGAAGAAGATTTGATTAGATATATGAAAGATTCAGGAGAGAATAATCTCATGCTTCTACCATTAAGTCAAGGAAAATAGGGTAATAATATTACAAAATGTTCAAATTCCTATTTTTATTATTGTCCATTTACCATGTTTTATCATATTTCCAACTTTGCATAAACCATCAACTTCCATGTTTCTCTTAAAGAGAAATATGATTGAAAAGCACTCTAAAAATTTTGAGCTCCTTCGAGGCACATTGTGACATCTTTGTTCATAAGTTATTCATCTCATGAAAACTTGTGAATCATAAAACAACATTAAATTGTTAATTGTTTTTTCATTTACCACCAACAATACTAGTTTTTGTGTCATCCATTGTGAATAATTATCTAACACCTCCCCCAATATTTCCCTAAAAATGGTTCCCTAAATTTAATGAATGATCATTTGCAAATAATAGAATCCCTCCCCCTCCACATATAGTAGTATCAACTTGTGACACCTCTTCAAAAAAATAGTAGAGAAATCTCTTATCAATTTGTTCTTGAACCACCAACTTCATTGTGTTTTCTTCCTTATACCAAAATAAATGATCAATATGTTGAGCCCATTGGTTGCACACTTTGTTAGATGAATTTATTTTTCTTAAAGTATGAAAGGATTCTAGCTAATCATATTTAATGCCACTATTAATGGAACCTTTTTTTAGGATTCATTTAACAATTCATCAAATCTACTTTCATAGAATCACATGATTATATATATTTTAATGTTGTTAGTACCTCCACTTGTAGTCACACTTATTTTCAATAGTCACATTTCGTGATCAAATGAGCATTTTGACTCCTAGTAGGTTTGCAAAGGGCACATATTACAAGTCCCTCCTAATTCATGTTTCATAATCCATCCCAAGTTAATAGTGTATTCATGAATGAACACCAGAGAAACAACATTTCTTGAAGGAAGACTTCCAAATATAGTTCCATAACCATTTAAGTTGTCCTCTTCCTTCCTCTATATTTAGAAACATATATCCATGCCTACATGTATACACCCTTAGAAGGAGAAGAGGTATGGGGTTGTTGTGAGGCTTCATTGCCTATGAATCTTAATCTATCTACCATAAGCCATCCTTGCCTATATATCGAAGTTGTAAGTGGATAGATAATGTCACAAAGCATGCAAAAATGTTCATACCATGGTGATTGAATAACTTATAGTGAGTCTACTTGGTCTGGTCCTCTCAACTCATTTATTCTTCCCAACATAAATGAATGAGAGACTCCTCAGGCACCTTCCAAGCTAAAACCCCTAAATAGAAAAGGTATGAAGATAGATATAAAATGATATTATTTAAAATAGATATAAATTTAAAATATTTATTCTTTTTTAATATTTTATTTTATACCATATGTGAACTATAACTATAGGTTAACCATTTAAATAGCTAGGTTTTAATATCAATCACTAACCAAGTGACCATATTTCAATTTTTCACTATTAAACAATATCATATTATTTTAAAATTAATTTTATATAACTTTTAAAATGAAATTTTTTAATTAAAAAAATATGAGTAATTATATATATATATATATAGGAATCACAATTGGGGTAGTTGTTTGGCCATTATCATTATACCTCTGGAATTTATGACTTGTTCTTCTTTCCATAGATCGTTACTTCCATAAATCACGTCATGACTTAGATCTCTTAAATTATATAATTTCACATTACTTCTATCACTAATTGAACTACCACTTAATAATTATCTATTACTTTTATTTACTATAAAAATAATATTTAGTAATTAATTTGTATATATTATTTACAATGCTGTTATAAATTTTCAAAGAAGCTCTAAAAGTTTATATGAGGGTTATCTACAATTACTTTTGCATGTTTCTGAGTTGAAAAAGATCACAGCGAATTAAAACATTTTGAAAATATAATCATAAACATTTGTTTAGTATATATATATATTATATATATATATATATATAATATAATATATATATATTAATATAGAATAATTATAATAAATTGCATTATTAAAATAATTTTTTTATTAGTAATTTAAATAAAATAGTCTTCCAAATCTTATAGCATGAGAGGAAATATAAAATTATAAATACATAAAACATGATAAAACCCTTCTCCTTTTGGGAATGATGATTTTAATAATAATTTTATAGATCATGTCACACTTATAAAAACATTAACAAAAGCCAATAATACATGACTGAATAGCTCTCCATCGTCTCTCAAGTTGACAATCTCTTAGATCAGATCAAGAGAGGAAAAAATATTTAAAAAATCAAAGATGTATGCACGGATCACTATATTATATTTCTTATTTCTGCACCCACTAAAGCCGAACCTGGCAATTATGTGAAATGACACTCTTCAACGCCTTGTCTAGCCATGTGATTCCATGTTAATATATTTCTCCAACATTGAAATTATTGGAGTAGTCTATCCAGGTGGTAGAATGGCCCAGTTTCCTTCGCCGCCTGGAAAAACGTCCGGCTCCAGCCGCCGGCCATTCCTCACGCAGCTCCGCCAGCCTTCGCGAGCTCCGCCCAGCTCCGCCACCATCTGCATTTAATGACGACGTCTGATAGGAGTTGCATTGCTGTCTGGCCGCCATTCACACCTCAATTCGAATTTGGGAATTCCATTGTCATCTTGCCGCCATTCACAGCTCAATTCGAATTTGGGAAATTCGAATTAACTGCGGGCTTCATTCGACCCGGCACTCTCCCTTCCTTTATTACAACTTTGTCAATTGAATCGAAGGAACCACAATGTTTCTCTCTGTGATCACCTTATTCCACATTGTCAATTGATTTGAGGGATCAGACAGACGCCAGGTTTCTGCTCTGTCAAATATGGGAAGTGTACTCCAGTGGAAACTTATTTTCTCATCAGCACAGAGTCCGTAGTAACAAGAATCCCCCAATATCTCCAATTTGGAATTCCTCTGCGATTCCCGATCAGAGAGCAGCAGCAGCACTGCCGGAAGCGAAATGTCATTCAGGAGCAATTCTAGAACTTCAGATGAACATCGTTTCTCCAGGTTTGGATTTCGATCATCTTTGTCAGAAATTGAGAGATGGCTGGACAATCAGCTAACGATTTCTACAACCCATCTCATTTCTTTCCTCAGTTCACCTGAAGGGCTTGATATACTGAGACAGATAGCAGACAACCATTCTCTGTCATCTCAGATTGTCATCAAATTGGCCAAACTTGTAACCCAGGATGGCATAAGATGTAACCTGGAAAGGTTTGAAACCAATAAAAGATACGGAGCATTTTTTGGGTCGGCATTTCTCACGCAGATTCAATCATGGCTCCGATATACTGAGACAGATAGTAGACAACCGTTCTCTGTCGTCTCTGATTATCATCAAATTGGCCAAACTTGTAACCCAGAATGGCATAAGATGTAACGTGGAAAGGTTTGAAACCAATAAAATATACGGAGCATTTCTGGGGCCGGAAATTCCTCACGCAGCTTCGCCACCCTTCGTGAGCTCTGCCCATGGCGATTCGATCATCAGAGAGCAGGGCTCACAAAGCCTTTTATGATCCTTTTTATATGGCGAGAGAAGGTCCTCAGAAGAATAATGGCGATGAAAGTCCTCGCAAGTTATTTGATGGTTTCAGTGTGGCCAACCATGTTCACTTCTTGAAGCCACAGATGGTCTCTGTGAATGTGAGGAGCGTGCTTCAGAGTAACGAGAAGAATTCACAACAGCAGAATTTTCGGGGTTCGGCGTTTGGAAAGGATGAAGAAAATCATCAACCTCAAAAATAACTTTAATGGCGACCTTACAGTCAACTTTATTTCTGCAACCCGCATGGTTTTGATAGAGTGACTGCTGGTATATATGTGTGTGTATACTTTTGTTTTTCTTTATATGATACCCAACTCTGTGACTCTGGTAGAATATAACAGTAATGGATTCAACTCTTTGTTTTATGTTATGATGCTCCTCTTCTCTCTTGAGAAAGAAGGAATTTTGGGCCAAGAGCTGCTGCTTACATATTAAGCTTTGTAAATTATTTTGGAAATTGTGTGAATACAGGTTAAGGCTTGTAAATTATTTCCACTTTGGTTGAGTAGAGAATTGTTATGCTAATGGGAAATCTGCTTGTATTTTTCTTGAATTGTCTTTGTTGGGAAATATCCTTACTGAGCTCTTTATTGGTATGGAAATTGTGCATTCTTTGTCGTTCCATCAATAGAGACCCTAATTTGTACTGCAAATTTAAGATTCTTGTTTGGGAAACAAAGTCGTAGCTCGAGAGTTTAAGATTGAGAAAGAGCTCTGTAATAGAGAGTCTAATTTGCACTACAAATTTAAGATTGTTGTTTGGGAAACAAAGGTGTAACTCAAAGTTTAAGATTCTGAAAGAGCTTTGTTTGGGAAACAAAGGTTTAAATTTTTTGTTTGGGAAACAAAGGTGTAACTCAGAGTTTAAGATTCTGAAAGAGCTCTGTTTGGGAAACAAAGGTGTAGCTCAGAGTTTCAAATTCTAAAAGAGCTTTGTATTTCTTGATTAAAAGTTTGAGAAGGATTGGTTTCCCCCTACTCGTGTTCTTTAGTTATAAACATGGTGGATTTTCATTAACCCATCGTCCTAAATAATAGGCTTTAAAAAGTTACTCTATTAATAAAACTCAGTTTGATTTAGCAGGCTCAAGTAAAGCCTGTTTTGATATAATCAAACCCTATATTATACCCATCTAAAGCCGGGTCTGATATATCAGACCCTATATCAAGCCCAGGTTTAGATGGGTCTCAGTTGGCATTTATTGCAACCGACCCAATGTCCACTGTGACATAAACATAAAGGAGTTTATGTGCCCTGCCCTTAATGTCCACCCTAGTCTAGAACTGCTTTGAATTGACTGTTTTCTGATATTTCAGACCCTATATCAAACCTAGGTTTAGATGGGTCTCAGTTGGCATTTATTGCAACAAACCCAATGTCCACCATGACATAAATACACAAAGGACTTTATGTGCCCTTAATGTCCACCTCAGTCTAGAGCTGCTTTCATTGGCTGTTTCCCGTCACTCAAGTATAGTGAACGTAAATTGGCATTTTTGCCCCTAAAATCTGCCAACTTTCATGAATATTTTGAATTGCAATTATCATTTTGGATTGATAGATTTGCAGATGGTTCCAACAAAAGCAAACCCAAATAGTCCAAAATATTGAATGCTTAGCCTTCTTCATACCATGGAATTATTTGATCATCTAACTTCCTTTATTTTAAGCAGGGAAAAACTCCTTGGAATCATCTAATAGTGAACTTGACAATTGAGCCTCAACTAGATGACTTTAGAAACCTAGTAAAAGAAATAAGCCAGGAAACATATTAAACCTATCCAGGGCACTAAAGGCAGATAAACTCAGGGCATAAGGTGCATTAAATATGAACACTAATTTGGATTCATCTAAACCTGGGTTTGATATTACGTCTGATGTATCAAACAGGGACTTAGATGAGTCTGGGCTACTTTAGGAATTTCAAAGAAAGTTAGTGGATGGGTTTGGGTTAGTTTAGAAATTGTGAAGTTCGTTCATAGACTAAAGATTTAAAGCCTGTTCTTAAGTACAATGTTCATAATTGGAATGAACATAGGGGCCTTTAGAAGGGGGTCACTATACCTTCTCAAAATTTTATTTTGGTATTTCAAATTAACATATCATGAAAGTTGGACGTCTAGTAATTTCACTAAATCTACTTTGGTACTTCATATTATTTTCCACCATTTTACAAGTAACTTGTGACAAGTGCATAAAAAGGAAATTTGGATGGACGGAATCATGTATCTTTGGGGAATCGTGAAAGGATGCTCCATTCAACACATTTATGGATCCCAGAACCGGCAAGTATCTTTGGGGAATCGTGAAAGGATGCTTCATTCAACACATTTATGGATCCTAGAACTGGCGAGCAGACATTTTATCAAAGGAAGGTCTTCTATCAGAAGCAGGTATCTGGAACATGAAGGTAAGATCTGGCGAGGAAACCTTCTCCATCCCTGGTACTTAATTTACTTCTTGCTACTCTCCAGGTACGCATTATTATTTTGTCCTTTTGCTTTATCTCCTAGAATATGTATGGTATATGAACGGCTAAACTATCTTTGGAACAAGATTATATTTCAGAAAATCCTATCTTCATGCGCTGTGCTAAAAGTTTTGTATATGCTAGCTGTGTGACAGCTCAAAATGCTATCATTCTGGGTGGACATCTCATCTAGTCTAGTTTTTGTTTTTGACTCAGTTTTCTCCAGCTTTTTAAATCTTTATGATGTACTATATGTTTTCATCATATTGTCTCAATATAATACAATCATGCTCTTTTTGTTCTGAAAAACAAGGAAAGTTGGAACATGTACAAGATGGGAAGTAATCCTACTCCATTCTATTTTAGTATTTCATATTATTTTCAGCAATCTATAGATAAGTTGTGTTTGATGCATCACATGGTTAATGGTCAAGTAATTCCACTTCAGACTATTTTCATATTTCGTATTCTTTCCGACAATTTTACAAATAAGTTTTGCCAAGATTGTAACAGTGTCACAGAGCTAATAGACCACCTTCATCCCATCTGTCTAATGAACCTTTATTGCCTTTTTAGTTTCTTTCTCTCCTTCAAAGTCTCATTTTTTAAATTTTATGTTTATTCAGTTCCTAAATGTGGTACACTAGTAAGGGCACATGAAGTTCAGGATTGGCATACAGCCCTTTTAGATGTCATGATGAACACCCGATATTTTTTGGTTCACTTCATAGTCACCAAACATGCCAAGGCATCCATGAAGAAACTGATTTTCCTCATATGGTTCCCTAACATTGTGACAGAGTTAGGCATGTAGTTAAACAAATTTACTTATGTGTCTGTCAATCTGTAAAAATACTTTTTAGAGTAGTACTAGCCTGTCAAAAGTGAAAACACTTGTGATGTTATATGACAAATGACATTTCTGTCACAAATAAGGCATATGCATGAATCATGTTTTGCTTAGACAATGCTCTGTTAGTCTAGGGTTATGTGGTTTTTGGTGTATGGACAGTCGGTAAGGATAAATATTTTTAGAGTTTGCAAGCAATTCCAATAAAGTGGTGATTGCTAGATGTGTTTTTTACATAATAGTTGCCAGTATTGAAAGTGTTGCAGTGTAAATGAACACAAATTATCTGCTTTTTTGAATTATATGTAATTGAAAAACATATTGAGTATTAGGAAATAGATAATTCTCTACTTGTTTAACATGAATTTATTGTTATTTTATTTGCCAGGTTTTTGAAGTGTAAAAAATGGTGCAAAAGTGGCATCTATGTATTGAAGTATCCTGCTTTCCAAATCCAAGTCGAGCAATTATTAAATTCGTCCTTTACAAGATGGCAACAAATCATTTATTTCATGGAAAGAGAGAAGTGCCTAGAATTACGACAAACAATGAGGTATATTACATTGCCCTTGTTTAAGGGCTAAAAGAGGCAAAACGACATGATGTCAATGATATTGAAGTCTTCACCAACCCGGAGTTGATATGTAATCAGATGAAAGGTATCTATCGGGTTCGGAAGGACAATTTAAAACCTCTTCATAAGGAATCAATAAATTTTATTTGTCAATTTCAACATTTTACCATCAATCGCTCTGCAGATACTGAAAAGATGTCCACTGGTATAATGTCCAGAGAATTTTTAAGCATATATGTAGATGTCAAATATGACATAGGATCTCCATCCATTGCAACAGAAATCATTGATGACCATCAATATAGATCCCCATTGTGCGAATGGGTTGTTGTTATCATTTTTCTAGGGTCTATCATAGCATGGTTCTTTCACTAAGGGAGAACCTGTTAATGTTTTATTTTTCCCCAACATGCAATGATTACGGTTTATTGTATGGGAGACAAATTTATGGACAAATGTAATATATTCCATGTACATGGACATGTATTTTGAGAAAAGTAACAAGTTCATGGTTTTGTGATTATCATTAATACATTGTGGTGTTTTCTGATCCTTCCAAACACCTTCTCAAATCTTTAATTCTGGCGAGATATTGATATGCTATGTGATTTCTTCGTTGGTTGTTGATCAGTGATGAAAGGTTTATTTACTATGTTTATAAGGAATTTAATCTTAATAACACTAAAATTTCTCAATCACCCAGTCATTCTTCTTGTCTCCACCTTCGATTTCATCCCAATAGTTTTCCCAGATCACAACTCTATTTTGGCTTGACTTCTTTGTATTTCAGATCTTGTGCTAGTGGAATTATCATGATCGTAAGGACCTAGTCTTTTTAAATCAAAGCAAATCTTGCTCATGCTCAATGTTTCATAAGTAATGAAATGTCAATATTTCTCCAAGAAATCACATCCATCATGATGGTCTACTATGCTAAATCTCCCATGTGACCACTCCACTTCCTCCAAATATTGCACTAGTTTTTCCTCTACAAAGGGATTCTTAGATAAAAACTAGAAAATATGCAGTTGGTGTTCTGGTTGTTCTTGTAAGAGAGCTAAGAGGATTACTTGCAATTAGTGATAAGAAATAGTACAAGAAACAAACTTCTACATTTTTTTTCGAGAATAGAAATTAGTTTCGATACATTGCATTATTTTATAAAATATGGATAAATATAGGGTAGTTTTGGTATTTTGACATTGTTGTAAATTATGTCTGAGCTTAAAGAACTTAAATTTTCAAAATTTCGATAAGGATCTTAGAGGCATCTTCATAAGCATCACTCTGTCTGTGTGATAAAATAAGCTCTCACATCACAAACACCAAAGAGTGCACGTGATTACATTCAATGATACAACTGGTCCTTTCCGAAAAATGTCCAAGCCATGTAGTTTCGAAGATCGTAAATGTTTAAACAAGATGGCAAAAAGTTTATTACAGAACTTCAAAAATATAATTCTGACTTTGCTATTGTCAAATTAGATTTCCATTCAAAATAAAAAATTCAGGTATTGTTGAAAGTAATCAAATCCTTTCTACAATCTTTAGAACCCTGAAAATCAATTTGTCTAACACTGTCCATATTGTTAACAATTTTAATATGATGTGATAGTTATCAGATCTTATGTCTTACAAGATACCAAAAATTTCATGACAGGATTAAGAAAGTGCATCATATATGGCTTCTATTTATATTTCAACCATTCTTCTCATAATAAGGAATGAAAACAACTAAGAGAGAGCAAAGCAAGAAGAATCATGGGCAACACTAATTTTGTTCTTCATTCTCAAACTATTGGTGAGAAAGTGAAACTAATGGTGAACAAAAGCCATAAGCATTATGGGTAAGACAAATTCTTCCATCATGATCTAAGCGATATAAATATTAACACCACAAGCATGATTAATGATAAAACCGTTTCAATGATAGTCCAAGCCGTAGAAAGTTAATTACTATTTCAGAGAGACATCACCATGCACTTCATTCATGCAATGATTGCATGGAAAACACTATCTTACCATCTTATTACACATGCAAGATTGTATTGCAATCATTAAAGATTACAAACTAGTAAACCATCTTATTTCAGATGATTAGAGATCATTTTAACCTCCCTCAAAATTCAGTTTATAGCCAAAAACTTACCTTTAAAAAATATGACGGATATGACAAACATATACATTATGATTCCAGAACATGATGACGATATTCAGCTAGAGCCCATATGGGGAAGATATTATGATAGGCAGCATAAACCATCACAAAGCAGCATAAAGGAAGGCTTAGCAGACCTTAACGACCCATAAAGAGAGGTCTGAAGATATGAAATGGTACAAAATCTTAATAAACTTGTCAATAAAGTGGAGTGCTCAATACAATGCAAACTACCAATATAAGTTAATGATGTGATACTTTTATACAAATGAGATAATGCAATAATATTTCCCCAGGTAAACACTAAGGGGTGATGTTAGAATTACTTGTACGTAGATATCTCTCTACTTGCAACTGGTAAATGGAAAATCAGGTAACTGACAACATATAAGATTGAAAATAGGTTTTACTAATAAGGGAACAATTTTCTTTGTTACCAGTTCAACACAAAATGAACTAAAAATAGCAAAATGTTCAAAAACATCTAAAAATAGCATAGGTTCATGGCTCTGCAATTATTAACCTGCTGAATCTTCACTCTTTCTTCACAAGTACTCGATTAAACTTCCAAACTAACTACAACTACAAATCAAGTTTAGTTAGCAGTATATTAAGGGGCACAAGTTTTCAATATAAATGAAGGCTATATTCCAAAGCTGTAAATATACAAAACTGAATGTAACAATTTTGAAGTTCCTAGTAACAGGCATTCTAATTGGAAGGCTATTGCTGCTCAATAGCCACATCACAAGCCATGCTAGAATGAATTAAAGTGACATTTATGCTCTTTGCTGGCAAAATGGGCTGTAATTTTCCCAATTCCTTGCTTATCCATTTAGTGACTTCCTATGGCACATGAAAGTGCTTACATAAGCTACTCCCGTGACTTTGAAAAGAAAGTGGATGCTAAAGAAGATGATGATGAAGAAGATGTAGGTGACTCCCCTCCATATGTTTTGACAGACTTTGGGAATTCACTTCCTGATGAGAAACATGTGAACTTGTTTCTCTGTTGTGTAGATTTCACTGGAGACGTTGTTGGCGAGCTTTCTTCCATATCAGAGTAGGTATGCATTGTTAAACGTCCATCCAAATAATCTATAATTGGTGAATCTGGTACGTTCAATTTATATAGATCAGAAGCAGCAAGGCCAGATTCACTAGTCCCCTCACTAGCACGTCCTCTGCCATTTGTTGTGCTGATATTCTCAGGTTTTTATTCCCATAAAGCACTTTGGCTACGAGGACTCCAAGGAGCATCCAGTTCATATCTTTGGTCCCCTTCAGCTCTCTGCCATTTGAAATTTGTCAAGCTCTCCTCAGCATGCTTTGAATCTCTAGTTTCAACTGGTTCTTATTAGCAAAACAGATCTCACCCTAGAGTGAAAGATGTACCTTTTCCTGACTATACCTTTTCTGCCTCGTATCGAAATTCCATGGCGTCCACTCGACAAGCAAGGGCCTTCAACTGCTTACTAAGAACAAGTATGTTTTTTGGCACTCTGCAAGCTTCCCTGCAGCCGCAGCTATGTCCTTTTCCTGAAATTACAATTAAGTACAAGTTACTCCACTACTATAGGACTTTAACAAACATTATTGCAAGTGTCTAGGCAGAACAGACTGACAAGGGAAGGTTGTAAAACCAACACCTCTTAATAGTTTTTGTTAGGAACTGAAACAATGCCAGAACTATTATACATTAGTATAACCATAAACTTTATTTTGTAGAAAATCAGAACACTAGATGAGATTGAAAATTTATGAAAAAATAGAGAATGCTCTGTATTGCATGAAAGGGTTCCTCATTTTCAGATTAAGCTTATCATCTGCACTAAAGAAATATGGTCACCTCTCCACTGACCTATAAATGAATGAACCTCATTAGCCTGTATAAGATCAATGAAAATTTTCATTGGCATCACTGATTTCCATTTTCCGATGCGTTAAATTTAGAATGATGATCCCTTTTAGATATTAAGCTAAGTCTCAAGGTTTTCAGGGACGTTTGTATGAGAATCAGTATCAGGTTACTGTCTAATTTTATCCTTTATTTAGATAGTTTTCACTAGATGAAGGGAAGTATCATTTGCGGTTGTGCACTTAATAGTCCAAAGTTAAACTATATTGTATTTTCAAACCTTTTCAGATCTACTTTTTTTTTTTTTCTAACTGAATGGGACAAACAAAGCATCCATCCAGCAGACATTCACACATTATATTTTCCTTAAAATCTCATAGGAAAGATGGAATGCTGAGTACTTGTTTATGAACTAAAAAGCTTGGAAAGACAATTTAGAGTGAAAAATTGAAGAAATTTAAGACTAAACTTCCAATCACATACACAATAAACAGAATAGCCAAAGTTTTCAGGTGAGCCAGTCCCAATTGTAAAGACAAACTAATCTTGAATGAATATAGTGTTGGTTCAGCTAGACCAAAATTTCTCTGTATAACACAGTGGTTGCCAAGAAATGAGGTGAAAGTCGTAAGTACGACGTTGCATTCAAGCTCCACAATTCTAGCTTTAGGTTTAGGAAAAGTCTTGTTTTTGAACTCTTGCAACTACATTGGATTCAAGTTCCACACCTCTAGATTTAATTGTAGAGAAACCCTTGTTTTTGAATGCATGCAGCTATGTTCAATTCTAGAACCACAAATTAAATTCCAGCTTTAATTTGACCAAAAACTATTATTTTTTATCTCAGGCAAGACGTTTGAACTTCTTGGATGAGCTGGCTAATAAAATCCTCTAAATCGAAGAAAACAAAGTCCTCTGACTAACATGTCATACCATGAAATTTCATCAGTAAATTCAAATTACCATTTATTTGGCTCTGGTTTTGCTTGTGAGACGAATTGAGCTCATTGGAAGTCTGGCTCTCCTGAATGTGTTTGTATCAATGTAAGCAATGAAGGATGATGTATGAAACACCCTATTGACTGTCCCTGCTTTAAAAGGGTAAAAAGGATTATAAAACTGTTGAACACATATGGATTTCGAAGATATTTCTGTCGAAATACTTGCGAAATCCAAGCAGGTCAGAGGTTATCGCAAGATCATGCCCAGGCCTTGGAATGAAGTTCTGCAATTGTTTTGGAATATGAGATTTTAGGAAGACGAATAGAAAGACAAAATGGAGGGTTCATTAGACAGCTGGGATGAAGGTGGTCTATTAGCTCTGTGACACTGTTATAATCCTGGCAAAACTTATTTGTAAAATTGCCGAAAACAATACAAAATACGAAAATAGTCTGAAGTGGAATTACTTGACCATTAACCATGTGATGCACCAAACACAACTTATCTGTAGATTGCTGAAAATAATATGAAATACTAAAATAGAATGGAGTAGGATTACTTCCCATCTTGTACATGTTCCAACTTTGCTTGTTATGCACCTATCACAAGTTACTTGTAAAATGGTGGAAAACAATATGAAGTACCAAAGTAGATTTAGTGAAATTACTGGACGTCCGACTTTCGTGATATGTTAATTTGAAATACCAAAATAAAATTTTGAGAAGGTATAGTGACCCCCTCTGAAGGCCCCTGTGTTCATTCCAATTATGAACATTGTCCTTAAGAATAGGCTTTAAATCTTTAGTCTATGAATGAACTTCACAATTTCTAAACTAACCCAAACCCATCCACTAACTTTCTTTGAAATTCCTAAAGTAGTCCAGACTCATCTAAATCCTAGTTTGATACATCAGACTTAATATCAAACCCAGGTTTAGATGAATCCAAATTAGTGTTAATATTTAATGCACCTTATGCCCTGAGTTTATCTGCCTTTAGTGCCCTGGATAGGTTTAATGTGTTTCCTGACTTATTTCTTTTACTAGGTTTCTGAAGTCATCTGGTTGAGGCTCAATTGTCAAGTTCGCTATTAGATGATTCCAAGGAGTTTTTCCTTGCTTAAAATAAAGGAAGTTAGATGATCAAATAATTCCACAGTATGAAGAAGGCTAAGCATTCAATATTTTGGACTATTTGGGTTTGCTTTCGTTGGAACCGTCTGCAAACCTATCAATCCAAAATGATAATTGCAATTCAAAATATTCATGAAAGTTGGCAGATTTTAGGGGCAAAAATGCCAATTTACCTTCACTATACTTGAGTGACGGGAAATAGCCAATTCAAAGCAGCTCTAGACTGAGGTGGACATTAAGGGCACATAAAGTCCTTTGTGTATTTATGTCACAGTGGACATTGGGTTGGTTGCAATAAATGCCAACTGAGACCCATCTAAACCTGGGTTTGATAAAGGGTCTGAAATATCAGAAAATAGCGAATTCAAAGCAGCTCTAGACTAGGGTGGACATTAAGGGCAGGGCACATAAACTCCTTTATGTGTTTATGTCACAGTGGACATTGGGTCGGTTGCAATAAATGCCAACTGAGGCCCATCTAAACCTGGGCTTGATATAGGGTCTGATATATTAGACCCGGCTTTAGATGGGTATAATATAGGGTTTGATTATATCAAACCATGCTTTACTTGAGCCTGCTAAATCAGACTGGGTTTTTGTTACACTAAAATTTGTCACCATGACTATTTGCAGTTAGTATGGCTCCATCAATTGTCATACTATCCTCCTTGGCAAGTCTCATACCTCTGCTCTCCATGTCAAACTTCAAGAAAGAGAGAAAGTCTTTAAAAATGTATTTATCTCTGGGTACGGAGTTTCTCTCAACCCTACCTGCGTGTACGCAACCCAAGTTCACAATACCTGCGTACTTGTACGCTTTGTATGTAAAGGGGTGGGTGTGTACTACTGTAAAGGTCAAAAGGCGCAAGTTTCATCTTAAAAAAGTTACTTGTGGTCATTTCTAGAGCATTCTAGAAGCTTGTTCGACATGTATTGAGCGCCTCCAGATGGTTCATGTATCCCTATGAAAGAGGAACTTATCCCATCACGAGGGGAGCTACCCCATCCAAAGAGGGGCTTATCCCATTGATGGTGGACCTGATTAACTTCCTCTACAGCACTATAAATACAAGCATTGGGCCAGAAGGGAGGGAGGTTGAAAGTTGAATATTCCTAAGGGTAGATGCTGTTGAAATTAGGACTTCGTCATTGAATCTTGTGAGGAGAGATTCCCATCCTTTCTTGTTTCATTTGGAAGTGGGTGAGCTTATCAAAGTAAAGGAAAACTCTTGCTGGACCCTGGGAGGGACTTGCACAACACCAAGGCTCAGGTTGTAATGGTTTCTTTTGTTTCCTATTAATACAAATAAGTCCATTCTTCTCAACAATTTGTTATTTATGAGTTGTTTCATATACTCCTTGGTCTGTATGTTAAATATGTTTTATTTTATGAGATATTCAGGTGTTATTTAATCGTTTGATTGTTAGTGAATGCAGGTTTCGGAGAGAAGGAGGAGCTCATCCAGATCGACGACGCTGGACTACAACAACAACGTTGGACTACAGGTAGGATCTAAACACTTGATTTCTTATATGGTAAATGCATATTTAGAGAAGGATTGTTCTTAATTGTCTTGTTTGTCACTAGAAAGCCTTAAGATTCTAGGGAGGTTGGTTTTGTCCGCAAAATTAACTCTTTCTGCCTGACAAATTGGCGACTCCGCTGGGGACTCCATTGATGTGAATGATTTTTCCTTTGTGTGAAACTTTGATCTGAGAAAAGTCATTTGTTTTCTGGTTTTTAGCTGTTTGATTGTGTATTTGGGTGGGCTAGCTTAGGGTTACCTTAGATTTTAGTTTTTCTTGGTTTTTCCAGTAGTACGCACCCTCTGAGTTGAGCACAGTGCGTACCTGTATGCCCTGTAGCTTTGTGCACAGAGCGGGCACGCACCTGTGTGAACAGGTTTCCTGCGTACCCTGTCAAAAATTGAGAAAATTCCATTTTTCCCATTTTTCCTCTTAGATTTTGTCTTTAATTAGTTTTTACTGCCTGGATCCACTGGTTACCTGTCAGAGATCTTCACCTGAACTTGTTTCATTAGCATCAAGAGTTTTAGTGAAATTCATAGAAGTTCTAGCCCTAGGGTTTGATTTTTGCATTGGTCCTGTAGTGACGTTGACTTTAGAAGTTGTGAAACCTTAGATCTCTCTGGTTTTATCAGTCTTATTAGGAGTCGGACCTGTCATAAAGTCTACCTGTGTGAGCAACCTACCTTTGTGTTGTCTCTTTGCAGAATTTCGAAGAAGCTTGTTGATTGAAGTTCTGAATTTCATTCTTAAGAAAAAAACAAAAGAGTTTGATTTTTGTTTTTGACTGGTTTATGATTCTGCATGAGCTGGTCCTTGGTTTGATTGTTGCCGAGTAAAACAACCTGGAATCATCTTAGTAGGCTTTTACCTTTCCTCGTTAGATTTGCTTTTAGGTAAATTTTCTTTTGGTTTACTTTTCAGTGAGTGTTTCATAGATTTTTATAAATTTTGAAATTGATTTTTGTTAGAATAGTTTTATATGCTTTGTTAAATGGGAAAAAATACAAAAACATCTCCTTTGCAAAGTTTGTTTTAAGTAGCATTTGAAGTATTTTGAAAGAGAAAGGAATTTTCGTGCACGTAATGAGTGGTCATGTGTTGTATGCTTGGAAAAGATAAAGAGATTGTTTCTTTGATTGTCTGTTAAGAAAGTTGCCTTTATCAAGTTTGCATTTTCCAACTCTCTTAGCTAGGGAATTCATTGAAAAAGAAAATTAGTGTAAATCATCCTAAGTGCATCTTTTTAGTGGATTTGAGTCGAGTCTACACACCATCAGTTTCATCTCCGCTACCTTTTGTCTTAAAGAAAAGCCATAAAATCAAAGCTTAAAGTAAAATCAACTTAGAAAATTTTCTTTTACTAGGGATCTGAAGCACCAATATAGATCAAGCTAGTGTCTTGGAGTAGGAGAGTAATTAACTCTCCAAGACTACAAAACCAAACAAGTAGCTTATCTTGTGATAGGATAAATCCAGCTGTTGCATTTATACTTTGGGAAAGCTCCTTTTAAAGGAGAAGCAAGAGCTCATGTCCGAACCAGTGAGGGGATCAATCCTCCCTCGTTGGGAACGATGCCAGACACGCACGTATTAAAAACGGTAAACCTCGGATTAACCATTGTCGAGGAGCCAGGGGTCACTTATCGGTAAACCTTGGATTATTGTCAAGGAGCCGGTAAGGGGACTGAGCTTGATACTCTGCCCTTACGTGCTGTCGGAGTGTAGACTGTTCCCCCAGGTGTATTTGTTGCTGTTGGTGACCTTGGTGACCATTATCTTAGGATTCTACCCAAGGTGACGGTGGAGGGAAGATCCCACTGTACCTAGAGCAGACGTCGGCTAGACTCTCTTGGATTTTCTGGGGGGTTCACTTCACTCGAGACGGTTAAAGTGGAGGAACTTGGTCCAGTCTATTCATTAAGCAGGTTGCCGGGGTAACTGTTCCACCCACCATTTCTGTACTGAATCCTACGAGGTTGGATTTCATCACCAACTAGTGTTTTTGGTCCGGAGAGCTTAGTGTTTGTGTGTGGTTTGACGCCCTAGATTCTTTAGGCGTATGTTTCAAATTTGATTGGTTCTTTAGTGACTTTAGGTGGTTTGCTTTGAGATTTTACTTTGTTTTCGTGTGCAGTAGTTAAATGTTTTTAGCTGTGGCTGAATCACCGAGACGGTCCCGTAGACTTCGGGGCGAGTCACCTGAAGTTGTTACCGTGGTCGATTTGTTGAGGAGATCCCATAGATTGCGGGGTGAACCTCCCGAAGACGTCCCGGGTCATTACGAAGGTTTGAAAATCCTTGTAACTCCTCCTAGTGGCAGTAGAGTAGGTTCACCTGAAGAAGGAGAGTCTTCGTTGGTAGTCCATCGAGATTACCAAAGTCTAGAAACAGGTTATAATCCTGAAGCTGTTGTGGTTTCCGAGATTACTAGTAGTGTTTCATCTACTAGTGATATAGGCGAAGAATCTGAAATATCTGAACCTGTTACTCCAACTTCTAGTGTTCCTGATTCACCCAGGGTAGAACGAGTCATCACCGAAAATCTTCCTTCTGGTTTGATTGCTATAGAAGAACTTGCTCCAGAAGAAGAAATAGGCGTTTCTTTCCTTGAAGATCTACCTACTATTGATCTAAGAGAGCGTGAATCCATATTTTACAGTCCTCCTAGAAGTACTACTTGGTATCTTTCGTTAACAAATTATTTAGACAACTCAAGGTTAAGTTTTTCTCCACCTCGTATTCCTTTTCCACCCGGAGGTTTTACTACTCCTGTATATATGTCTAGTCTGTCATCTCCGGAAGCCTATTTATACGGCGGTCCGTCTGTTCCTGCTGGGTATCAGTCCATTTATGGTACTTTTTCAGGAGCATCTCCTCGTCCTATCGAACAAAAGTTGTTATTTGGAAGTAATAGTCAGTTGAGTGCAGAAGAAATTCTGATGATGTCAGGTCAACCTCAAGGCAGTCAGTTACCACCTGGTGGGCAACCTCAAGGTACTCAATATGCGCCTGGGGAGCAACCTCAAGGTACTCAATATCTGCCTAGGGGGCAACCTGAAGGTACCCAATTTGCGCCTGGGGCCCAACCTCAAGGACAGTACATACCTACAGGACAGTACATTCCTCAAGGTCAAACTCAGACCCAATATGTACCCCAAGGTCAACCCCAGTACCAGTATGTACCCCATGGTCAACCTAAATATCAGTATGCTCCCCAAAATCAATATCCTTACATACCTGAAGGTCAACCCCAGTACCAGTATGTGCCTCAGGGTTATCAACCCCAAGGCCAGTATCAACCGCAAGGTTACCAACCGCCTCCAGGTCAACCGTATTATCAATCTTACCCTCAACCCGGTTATGGTCCTCCATATCCTCAAGGTCAATACCCCGGAACGAATTTGGTGTGGGATCCTTCTCAAAATCAACAGGTATTGCAACCGAATGTGCAGTCATCATCCCAACCTGGACAGGCCGCTGGCCCATCTCAGCAACCCGTCCAGTCTACAGCTCAAACTTCTGCACCTTCTGTAGTTTCTCAAGCTGGGCCTAGTACACCTTGTACTCCGCCTCAAATGTCTGTTGCGACTACTGCAACATCTTCGCCATCTACCCCACCTTCTTCTGGAGTATCAGCAGCTCCGGTTTCTACTGTTCCTGCATCTGTTCCTCAGACCTCTTTACCTCAGCCTGGATCTACGGTCCAGACTTCTATCCAGATGCCTGTAGGAAGTACAGTTGTTACTTCTCAACCTCAATTTGTTCAACCTCCGTACCAGGGATAGTACCAACCTCAATATGGTCCTGCTGCGCAGCAACCAACCTACCAGTATCAACCGTATCCTGGGTACACTTATCAACAACCTCAACAACGCCAGTACGGTCCCGTTAATACTGGTTTTCCTGGAGGATACAATATCCCAAATGCGATTCCTATTCCAAGTTATCCTGGATATCCTCCTCCTGGGGCTGGTTTAGTGACCCCGAGTTTTAAAGATCCGAACCGGCAATTGCCGTTTATCGCAACTTTGGATTTACCAGACTTGTCGCGCCTAATGAACAATCCAATCAATTATCTTCGGTTTTGGCCGGCAATGCGGAATAAGTTGCCCAGTGACATACCCATGTTCGAAGGTAAGTCTGGAGATGACCCATCGAATCATGTGATGACTTACCACCTCTGGTGTGCCTCAAATTCTATCTCGGATGATTCGATCCGCTTACGTCTTTTCCAGCGTACACTCATTGGTCTCGCGGCCAAGTGGTACATTGAGTTACCATGGGCCTCTTTCTACAATTTTAGCCAGTTAGCTACATCGTTCTTAACTCATTTTCCATTGCCAGTCAGATACGATAATGGCATGGAGTTACTAACTTCACTAAAACAATCGACGTCCACGTATATTTCCGATCATATTCATGAATGGAGACGTCGAAGAAGGTTAGTGAAAGTTTTTATCCCGGACCAAATCTTAGCTGAATGGTTTGTTAAATCATTATTACCGAAGATTACTGAAGACGTAGCTAAGGCCGGCGTAGTTACTGAGGAGCAAGTCATTGCTCAGGTGCAATACCTTGACTTAGTTTACACTCAGTCGGGTACTTTACACGAGAAGATCCTAGATCTTCCAAATTCAAATCAAATTGCTGCTGCTCCTTCGGGATCTCATGCCACTGATGGTATGATTGGTACGGTGAACACAAAGAGCAAGAAGAAGTCCTCTAAGAATTATTCTCCCATAATCACCCTGCCTGATTCCCCGACAGGAGAGTCTTCTCCTGAAATTCCCGCCGATATTCACGCCGTAGAGACAGCTACGGCCAAATCAAAAAACGGTGGAAATAAGAAGGGTAAGAAGAAGAATAAAGCAGACAAGGCTCCAAAGGAGAAAACAGAAAAGTCGGAAACCAATGACGAAAAGCGCAAACCTAAATATCCTTGTCTTATTTGTGAAGAGGATCATTATACAAGAGATTGCCCTCATCGGGCCAAGGTTGTGAAAATAGTCAAAGGTTCCCCAACTCCTGTTGTTTTGAAAGATCCATTTCCAAAGCAGGAGACTAAGATGATAGGTTCTTCCTTGAGTGCTAGTGAAGAATCCATATTGATGATGTCTCATGTGAGGATTGCGACTCGATCGCAAGATTATGGTAGTAAGAATCCTGTTGATGGCAAAGAAGCAGAATCTTCTCATTCTAATCCATCAACCTCAGCTCCTGGTTCTGATCCACTACAGATTGAGAAACCTAACCCAGACTTAGTAATCAAACCGCCCGCCAAGGGTATACTTCGAAAGTTTGCTTTCAATCCACATGCGAGAGTGGCTCAGAATTATAACATTGTTGAGGACTTAGCTATTTCACCCTCAGTGATGTCGGCTTTGGAAGTGTTGCAATCATGCCCAGCACAACGAAAATTACTTTTTTCGGCTATCGGAGCTGTTGATATTCAGGACTCGAACGTGATAATCTTTGATCTAGAAAATAGTACACCGCATTTACCTCATCAGATGGCTTTCCAGATTCCAGTGATAGTAAAAAACAGGCCTGTTCATCGGACTGTAATTGATGAGGGAGCTTCCACGTGTATTATGTCGATTCAGTGTTGCAGATCGCTTGGTTCTCCTTCACTGAACCAATCCCCGACCATCCTTAAGGCCTTTTATGGCCGTGGGTTCCATCCGTTTGGCATTCTACAGGATTTTCCTATAGAGGTTGAAGGAAAAACCGTTAGTCTAGATGTGGAGGTGGTTGATGCCCCTCTCGACTACAACCTTCTCTTGGGTTGAAGTTGGTCATATGCTATGACAGCGGTCGTTTCATCAGTCTTCAAAGTAATAAAATTTCCATATAATGGAAAGATCGTGACAATAGACCAAGTGGCTTACTTTGCATCCGACCCAGCCTCTTTAGAGAGTATCCAGCATGTCGGTAAAACGACTATCCCTTATAGGGACGTTGGCATAGGTTTAGTTAAAGATTCCGGTTTACTCGGAACTTTTCCTTTTCCTCCAATCAACGCATCGTCTTCATTTGCATCTATTCATATGATGATTACATCAGACACCATTATTTACGACGATCCCTGGATTGTCCATTCTGAATCTGAGATAGACTCATTTCGTGATGCTATCCCTTTGAGTCCATATGAAATTGCTTATGAAGCCATAGTGTCTTTTACCGACCCGCTTTCAACCAAAATTGACCAAATGAATGTGGTCCATGAGGAATCACTTTTCGCATCAACTTCAGAGTTAATAACGTTTCCCGAAGTTGTATCATCTGACGAACACCTTCGTGAAGTCCTATGTGTAGACAATTTACCATGGGAGGATCTTCATCACAGATCTTCATTTTTACCTGATGATGATCGTTTCGAAAATGATTTCTCATCTATCTTTACTGCTGAATATGTCAAAGAAGCTCAGAGTCCAACGAAACATCCTGATTCAGAGCTGCATTTAGGGAATATTTCTCGAACTTTTCCTATTGACATTTCAGTGAAGCCCGGAATTGTTGAGAACATTCATATAGGTGCCTCGTGTAGAGATGATGAAATTCAAACTTGCAAGGCCCTATTCCAAGAATTCGACGACGTGTTTGCCTGGTCTTACGAGGAAATGCTAGGAATTGATCCTGCCATTGCTGTCCATGAAATCAAGACCTACCCGGATGCTAAACCTGTCCGACAACGGTTGCGTCAGATTCACCCTCGAAAAGCGGCTGTGATTAAAGTAGAAGTCGAGAAGCTGTTGAAAACAGCTTTCATTTATCCAATCCCGTTAACGGATTGGGTATCGAATATTGTTCCAGTTAACAAGAAACAAGGAATAATAAGAATCTGTGTCGACTATAGGGATATAGATCGCGCTTGTCCAAAAGACAACTACCCAATGCCCTATATTGATCAAATAATTGATGATTGTGCCGGAAGTGAAATGTTTTCCTTTATGGACGGTTTTTCGGGTTATAATCAAATCAATATTATACCTGCCGATCAACCAAAAACGACATTCATTTGTCCATGGGAGACATTTGCTTATTGCAAATTACCTTTTGGGCTTAAGAATGCCGGAGCCACTTTTCAACGGACGATGTGTTATGCATTTCATGACATCAAGCACATTGTGCAGCCATACCTTGATGATTTGCCTGCTCATTCCTTACATCGAGCTGATCACCTTGTCCACTTACGAGCAATCTTTATGAGGTGTAGGCATTATCGTATTCGTTTGAATCCTTACAAGTGTGTATTATGTATAGAAGCGGGTCGATTGCTGGGATTTGTTGTTTCAAAAGCCGGCATTCGCGTTGATCCCTCGAAGGTCGAAGCTATCATCAAATTGCCTCCTCCTTCGAGTCTGCGTCAACTCCAAAGTTTAAAGGGGAAAGCAAACTTTTTACGCCGATTCATTCCAAACTACGCCGATGTCACTAAGGGTTTTACCCGGTTGTTGAAACAGAATGCTCAATTCTTTGGAGATGAGATTTCTCAGCAATCTTTCGATGCACTCAAGCACGCGTTGACCCATGCACTGTTGCTGTATCCTCCCAACTACAACCAGGACTACTTCTTATACCTCGCAGCTTCGCATTCCACTATTGGAATGGTGTTAGTCCAGGAAGACGAATTCAGAACGGAACATGTGATATATTATCTTAGTCGGACCCTAAATCCAACTGAGTTAAAATATTCCCATGTGGAGAAATTGGCTCTGGCAGCTGCTCAAGCTGTCCATCGTTTCCATCACTACATTTTACTTCGTAAAACTATAGTTATTTCGAATTGCAACCCTATGATTTATATTTTGACTAAACAATTGCTAGGGGGCAAGTACTCTAAATGGATCGTTATCCTGCAACAGTTCGATTTGGAGTTCGAGAAATCCAAGTCTAAGAAATCCTTAGTTTTCGCGGAGTTAATGTGTGATTTCCCGCATGATGACACAGAGACTGTGGCAGAGGAGTCCATTGAGGACGAATCTTTGTTTCTCATCAGCACTTTAGATCTGTGGTATGGGGATATAATTGTCTATCTCCACACCCAATATTTTCGGCCTAAAATTTCAAAGTCGGAGCGTCGAAAAATTCGGTTGCAGTCCCAACAGTTCAAAATTATTGGAGATACTCTTTATCGCCGTGGGGCGAACTTGGTTTTTCAACGTTGCCTAACTCACGAAGAGGCTGAAAGGGTTTTGAATGACTGTCACTCTGGAGTGTGTGGCGGTCATATGTCTGGGTATGCCACAACCCAAAAGATATTGCGCACTGGCTACTTCTAGCCGTCTTTATTCAAAGATTGTATTATTGCGGTCCGAAAATGCCACAACTATCAGGTGTTTGATTGAAAGATGTGCACACCACCTGCTCCTCGCCACCCTATAATTGTCGTCGGTCCTTTTGCCAAATGGGGTATCGATTTTATTACTTGTAACCCTCACTCGGCCGGGGGGCATGCGTATATCATCCTCGTGGTTGATTATTTTACTAAATAGGCCGAAGCGATGCCTACATTCGAGGCAGACGGCAAGACAACAACAATTTTCGTATTCAATCACATTATTGCTAGGTTTGGTGTCCCACAAGCGATCATCACTGACCATGGGCGCCATTTTCGAAACGTCATGATGACCGAGCTTACAGGCCAGCTTGGTTTGCGACATGATAGCTATATTCCTTATTATCCACAAGCCAACTGTCTGGCTGAGTCTATCAACAAAATTCTGGTTATCATGATCCGACAAATCATTGGTATTCATCGGTCGAATTGGCACAACATGTTATTTTCAGCGCTATGGCATACCGAACCTCAGTGAAAACATCAACAGGGTTCACTCCTTTCTATCTAGTTTAGGGCTTGGAAGCTGTGTTGCCCATTGAATGCGAAATCCCATCACTTCAAATGGCTATCGAATTACTTCCCGCTACTTCCGAAGAGGAGAAGCGTTTATTATACTTAGCTCAATTAGATGAGACTCGACGTGATGCTGCATTGGCAATCGAGACTCACACGAAACGGATGAAAACTCAGTATGATAGAAATGTGACCCCTCGAAGTTTTTTGGAAGGAGACCTAGTGCTACTATATGATCAAGCTAACGATAAACTAGGTGCTGGAAAATTCATCCCTATGTGGCATGGGCCCTACATTGTCAAGCGAAAGCTAGCAAAAGGGGCCTATGAGCTAGTTGATTTCGACGGGGACTCTTTGGGTAAACCCAGAAATGGACTTTACCTAAAGAGGTATTATGCTTAAATGATGGGTA
>APFE030044581.1:0-48868 GCA_000404065.3 Pinus taeda | reverse complement strand
TGATAAAATCGCCTTCCATTTTTCCTATATACCATGAAGATTCGCCCATTTATTATACTTATAAATTTAGGGGGTGTTCTTAAAATTTTCCCTGATGTAATTTTACCTAAATCCCAAGGAATGAATAGAAAAATAAGGTCAAAATTTTGTAGTTCAAGCAAGGTTCCAACTGATCATGGTTCTAGGTGGGAATATACAACAAATATCAAACCCCCCATTAAACTTTGGAAAAGTAGGGTGGCCGTGAAGTATTTTTCTTGCCATATAATCTGATAGAACAATAATATTCACATGGCGTTCTCATGAGATATAAGGGAGATTTAGTCACATATGCAACAAATCCTAGGCCCCCCTACTCCCCCACCATCGTTAACTTTTGAGTGTGGGGAGGTGGGGGGGAGGGGCTTGGGATGAGTTTCAGTTGTTGATCAAACTTAGAACACTTGTAATGTCTTTTGAAGGTTCTTATTGGTTAATGTAGAGTAGAAGGTGGTAGGGAGACAAGCCCTTAGTCACATCCTATGGTCACAGGGTGCCTGGGCTATACTCAAAAGGGATTACAAGACCACCTAATTAATTTAGTTTTCACATAACAATGAAAAGCATCAAGAAACAAGCAATAAGCATTGACATGATTCTCAAGGTGCCATGTGGTATGATAGGTGGTAGTCTAGTCAACACTAACATGGAAGGTGACTCAACAAGATGTCATGACAAACAACACATCGACATACAAAAAGGTGACATGTGTCACTTGTATTTGGTTCGTTTTGGTGGCCAAGTGGTTTGGTTTCAGGTGACACATGAGACCACTTAGAGTGTGGCACGATGACAACAACATAATATCAACAAGACATGGTAGAGGAAGCATGATATAGCTCAGATGATGATGTGGCAACACGTGAGGGTGATATGTGGTAGGAATAAATGACACATTTGGTCATCCAAGTGAATATTTGGTAGGTGACACTTGGTAGGTGACTTGGTGAGACATGTGGTAGAAGGACAACTAGAAAGTCTTGATTGACTGTATTAGTTGATATAGTAAACACAATGGTAGGTGATGTGGTCATGGTGGGTCCCATATTCAGATATTGGGGTACTAGGCACTTGAAGTGCAATTTCCTTTGTAAAAATCTAGAGTCGATATCCTATGTGAGTGGCAGGTATGAAATCATAGTGATGAGTGGTAAAAGTTCCACATAACAGTCAAATATTGGTCAACACGGATGACAGTTGACAAGTGACATGACCCTTAGCCTCTTGGTCCATTGAGTCCTTTGAGAATTAGGTTGACGAAGCAAGAGTATTTGGCCAATGGATGAGATTCAAGAACTAGTTATGAGCTATTAGTTAATGGATTCAAGAAACATTTAATTGCTTGTTTTTTGTAGTCTCACCTATTGGCATATTGACCATTGGTAGTTGGAGTAACAAAAGCATGAAAAGGCTAATGAGTGGAAAAATGGTGGGCTGATCGAGAAACAAATTCTAGACATTAGGTATTAAGTGAGAAGCACCTGAGAGCTTATGTCTCGGGACTTTGGTCTCGAAACAATGATACATCACGTTTAGCGAGGAAACCCAATAAACCAATGCAACTAGCTCACAAAATATAGAAACGATAGATCAATGACTTCAAAATCAGCCTCTTCGAAGGGGCAACCTCCTTTACATTACACAAATGAACAATTCTTGGATGATTCAAATGACAAAACCTCGTTTCTATATATAGGAGTCTAAGGAGTCACAATATAATCACAGTCGACATAACGATAATAATGTAAGGGCACAACAATAAAAATAGTGGGCTTCTATGGGGCACAATAATAAAAATAGGGACAACATGGGCACAACAATAACAATAAGGGCTACAATGACAATAATAATGGGGGAATACACTAGTATTATAGGGACCTAACATACCCCTCTCCTTCAAAAAATTGTTGTCCTCAACGCTTGAGTAGTTTTGGATGCTTCTGTATAACATTTTCACCCTCTCATGTGGAATCTTCAGCGGGTAAGTTCTTCCACTTGGTGAGATAATCTGAAATTGATTGATTTCGTAGCTGTTGAGTTCTTGTTTTTGTGACTTCTTTAGGTTTCCATATGATTTTCCTTCCTCGTCAAGTTCTGACAATATTGTTTGAACTAGGAGCTTGTCACCTATAACCTTCTTTAAGCATGAAACATGGAAAACTAGGTGCACTCGAAAAGATGCATGAAGCTCCAATTTGTATGCCATAGTACCAATATGTTACAACACCTTGTACGAACCATAATAATTTGGTGATAATTTATTATCCTTCTTAGCTTGCTTGAGGGAAATTTGTTTGCATGGTTGTAGTCGTAGAAATACCCAATGACCTACATCAAAACTTCTTTCTCTGCGATGTTGATTTGCCTGTTGTTTCATTCTATTATGCGCCAAAGTGAGGTTATCATTTAAGAGTTGAAGAACTTGTTGTTGATGTTCGATGTGAACTTCCATTACTTGAACCTTAGAATTTTCTCTTAAAGATGATGTGATGGATGATGGATGATATGCATAAAGTTCCATAAATGGGGTCATTTTTGCTACAGTATGGAAGGAAGTGTTATACCACCATTCAGCCAGAGGAAACCACTTGACCCATTGTGCATGTTTATCAATTATCCTTCCAAACATTTATTGACCATATCAATTTGCCCATCAGATTGAGGATGATAAGATGAGCAATGAGCTAACTGAGTACCCAAACAAGAAAATAATTGTCCAAAAATTTCTAGTGAAAATGGGATCTTTGTTGCTTACAATAATCTTTGGGTTTCCATGTAGCTTTTGTATTGTTTCCATAAATGCAGTAGCAACTGTACTGACTTTAAATAGATGAGATAATACACAAAAGTGTGCGTACTTGGTAATTCTATAAACTACCACCATGATGACACTCTTTCCTTCAGACTTGGGTATACCTATGATAAAATCCATTGAAACATCCTCCCAACATTGAATTGGAATGGATAAATGTTGTAACAGATTTGGGGTCTTAACTGTTTCAACTTTATTTTATTGCCAAACTAAACATTCTAGCTCAAACTTTTGAATATCATATTTAAGGCCATCCAAAAAAATTCCTTCTTAACCCTGTGGTAAGTTTTTAAAAATCACGAGTGCCCTCCTCATGGACAAGTGTGCAATTTAAGAAGAATATTTTGTTTGAGTTGGGAATTATTATATAGGTATAAGCGATCTTTGTACCATAACAAATCATTTTTCTAGCTAAATGTATCAGATGTACTGGGATATTGTTGCAACTTTTAAATGAGTGTCCACACTTCTTCATCATTCTTCCATTCATCCCTTGCTTCACTTATCCAATCTGGTTGGATAAAAGAAATGACACAAAACAATGCTTCCACATCCTCATCCTTTCTTGAGAGTGCATCTGCAACAACATTTTGCTTAACTTTTTTGTAGATTATTTCAAAGTCATAACCCAACATCTTTGTGACCCATTTTTGTTGCTCTTCTGAAGATAATCTTTGTTCTAAAAAGTATTTAAGGTTATCATGATCTGTTTTTACCTTGAAGTGTTTTCCCATTAGGTAAGGTCGCCATTTCTTAAGTGCATGTAGTATTGCCAACATTTCCTTCTCATAAATAGCTTTGTGTAAGTAATTTCCTTTGATTGGATGACTTTCAAAACGAATGGGTCTTCCTTCTTACATTAAAACATCACCAATTCCATTTCCTAGGACACCACATTCCACAATAAATGTTTTCGTGAAGTCTAGCGTAGCTAATATCGGTGCTTGTCACATTTCCACTTTAATATGTTTGAAGGCCATCGTTTCTTCTAGAATCCAAGAAAATGAATTATTCTTTAGTACTGTTGTTAGAGGTTCTGTTAATCTCCCATAATTCTTAACAAACTTGTGATAATACCCTATCAACCTAAGAAATTCTCGCAGATGATTTATGGATGTGGGAATTTTCCATTCCTTAATGGCTTTAATTTTTCTAGGGTCTACCTTAACACCTTCATGAGATACAATATGACCTAAATATTCCACCTCATATACTCCTGTTATGAAACCAGCTTACAACAAGATAGAAAAGATAGACCAACGAATTAAAAAACAACCTCTTCAAGGGGGAAACCTCTTTTACATTACGCGAATGAACAATTATTGGATGATACAAATGGAAAGACCTCCTTTCTATATATAGGAGTCTAAGGGGTCATAATATAATCGGAGCCGACATAACAATAATAATGTAAGGGAACAACAATAACAATAGTGGGCTTCTATGGGGCACAATAATAACAATATGGGGACTACATGGGCACAACAATATAATAAAGGGGGTTGCACTAATAACAATAAGGGGTTACACTAGTAGTATAGGGAACTAACATGCCCCTCTCCTTCAAAAACTATTGTCCTCAATGCTTGAGTAGTTTTGGATTCTTAGGTATAAAATTATCATCCTCTCATGTGGAATCTTCAGTGGGTAAGTTCTTCCACTTGATGAGATACTTTGAAATTGATTGATTTCGTAGCTGTTAGGTTCTTATTTCCATTACTGCTTCGGGTTCCAATATGATTTTTCCTTCCTCATCAAGTTCTCAAAATATTGTTTGAACTGGGAGCTTGTCACATATAACCTTCTTTAAGCATGAAACATGGAAAAATGGGGGCACTCGGGAAGATGCAAGAAGCTCCAATTTGTATTCCATAGTAGCAATCTTTTACAGCACCTTGTAAGGACCATAGTACTTTGGTGATAATTTATTATCCTTCTTAGCTTGCTTGAGTGACATTTGTTTGTATGGTTGTATTTGTAAAAATACCCAATCGCCTACATCAAAAATTCTTTCATTGCAATGTTGATTTCCCTATTGTTTCATTTGGTTCTGCATGAAAGTGGGGTTATCATTTAAAAGTTGGAGAACTCGTTGTTGATGCTCGATGTGATCTTTCACTTCTTGAACCTTTTTCTTCTTGATATGTCCCTCTATCTTGAGAGTTTGAGGAGTGGTAATTCTTTCCAATGCATTACAAGATATGGTCAGATTCACTTCTTGATGCTCGATGTGATCTTTCACTTCTTGAACCTTTTTCTTCTTGATATGTCCCTCTATCTTGAGAGTTTGAGGAGTGGTAATTCTTGCCAATGCTTTACAAGATATGGTCGGATTCATTTCTTCTTTCTCTAGGGTTGGTTCCTAGTGTATATCCTCTTCTTTTGACGTTTCTTGATTCATTTCTTCCTCCTCTTCACAATCTATGTAAAATAATTTCTTCTCAGCACACTTATGACCTTTCGTGTATTTTCCATCACAATTGTAACAAAGCCCTTTATATTTTTTTTCTTCCAATTGTTTTGGTGTAAACCTTGTAGGTTGTGGAAGAATAGGAGAAAAAACACTTCCGTATTTATAGTTTTGAGTGGTAGGATTCCTTGTTTCCATAATTCCGCTTTCAAATTTTCTTGCCAACCTGAATGCCTTCTCTAATGAATCAGGTTCACAAAGATGAACCTCATGTTGAATGTTATCCTTTAAAGTCCCTATGAAGACATCAATCCTTTGCTTCTCTGAAATATCATTTACCCTTATATTCAAATTTTGTAAGTCCAAAATGTGATTTTCCATTGAACCCTTTTGATTGAGATTTAGCAATTGGCTAAATAAGTTGTTGCTCTTTGTATCCTCATAATGTGCTATCGTTCCCTTTGTGAAAATTGACTAGGTGAGAAGTGGTTTATGAGAAAAAATCCCTCTATACCATACAAATTGATTTGGTTCTAAGTATAAAGATGCAATATGTACCTTTTGTAATAGTTGTACATCATGCAGATCAAAATATTGTTCCATCTGTGGTATCCAATTTACTAGATCCTTGCCATCAAACTTCCTCATATCGCTTTTTCTTGATTTTAGGAGCTCGATATTGAATCTATTGTATCTATGAAATTTCAGATCTCCAAGGTCTGAAATTGTGACTTGCAGTAGTCCTCTACGTCATATTTCCAATGCCACCAGTTGGATCGAAATTGGATTCTCCAAGAAAGAGTTATGCCCAATCTCCTAAGATGACCTGATTATATACTTTTTCAGTAGAGAGAACTTGTATGAAGTTCCACGTGTCATTGTTTCGACCTTTAGTACTGAAACTGATATACAAAAAAATACAGGTCATCCTCATTCTGTAACTTCTTATGAAATTTCAATCTGATGCTCCGAACGAAAGTTATGACTATTTTCCCCAAGTCACTTTTTTGAGATATAATTCGGGATCTTGCAAAAACCCTAACTTCCTTGGATCATATAGTTGAAAATATAGCAATACAAGATCTGAAATTTAGACCCGATGTTATGAGAGATTTTGGCTCAAATGGGTTTTATTTTTAGCTTCTGACACGTCACAAAAAAAATTATGGCAAAAATTCCATGTTGACCAATTTGGAGCAACGAAACCCTAGAATCCAAAGCTTTGATACCAAATGTTATGAAACCAGCTCACAAAAAGATATAAAAGATAGACCAATGACTTAAAAATTTAGCCTATTTGAGGGGTAAATCTCCTTTACATTACACAAATGAATAATTCTTGGATGATACAAATGACAAGGCGTCCTTTCTATATATAGGAGTCTAAGGGGTCATAATATAATCATAAACGACATAACAATAATAATGTAAGGGCACAACAATAACAATAGTGGGCTTCTATGGGGCACAATAATAACAATATGGGGGCTACATGGGCATAACAATATAATAAGGGGGTTGCACTAATAACAATAAGGGGTTACACTAGTAGTATAGGGACCTAACAATAGTTTGAGCACCCTGTCAACATGTTGAACATGATCCTTACAAGACTTGTAGATTAGTATATCATAAACAAATACTAACGCAAATTTTCTAAGAAAGGGTTTGAAAATGGAATTCATCAAACCTCAAAATGTACAAGGTGCATTGGTAAGCCCAAAAGGCATGACCAAGAATTCATAATGACCCTCATGAGTTCTAAATTATGTTTTCGAAATATCTCCAGTATTCATTCTTATTTGATGATATCTTGACCGAAGATCCAACTTGGTGAAGTAAATTTATCCATGTAATTCATCCAATAATTCATCAATGACTGGAATGGGAAATTTATCTTTAATAGTGAGCTTGTTGAGCTCCCTATAATCTGGACACATGCGCCATGATCCATCCTTCTTGTGCACCAATACTACTGGAGCAGAGAAAGAACTTTGACTAGGTTGAATTACACCGGCCTCTAGCATTTTTGCAACCGTACGTTCAATTTCACTCTTTTGGGCATAGGAATATCTTTGATGTTTTGAGGAACACTTCCTGGAATCAAATGAATAACATGGTCATGATCACGAATAGGTGGGAGGCCTTTGGGAGTCTCCAATACCTTGGAACGTCCAAGACTTTTTGGAGATATGGAGAAATAAATGATTTCGATGTGGGAACCTCTAGTGAACATAATTGTGAAATTATGCCCCGTTGTTATTTCTTTAGAAGATTTTTCATGCCATTAGAGATAATTTTCTTTCCTGGTTTCCTTGCGATACCCCTTAATTCAACTTCCTTTCCTTTCCAAAAAAAATTCAAGAAAAGTTATTGAAAATTAAAATTTATTATACCCAAAGGTTGTAGCAATTGGGCTCCTAGTACAACATCAACACCACCCATTGGAATGGAAAGTGTTGGACTATTAAATACATATTATCCCATGGATAAATTGATATTATGGCACTTTATAGAGTAGTTTATGATTCCTCCATTTGCAACCATCACTTGACACTCTGGTGCTGGATATAGGAAGAAATTCAATTCCTTGGCTATCTTACAATGAATAAAATTATGGGTACTACTCGAATCAATCAACAATATTACCTTTTTCTTCTTCATATGTTCTTCTATCTTGAGAGTTTGAGGAGTGGTAATTCCTGCCAATGCATTACAAGAGATGGTTGGATTCATTTCTTCTTTCTCTAGAGTTGGTTCCTGGTGTATATCCTCTTCTTTTGACGTTTCTTGTTCCTTTTCTTCCTCCTCTTCACAATCCATGTAGAATAATTTCTTCTCAGAACACTTATGATCTTTAGTGTATTTTCTATCACAACTATAACAAATTTATTTTTCTCTTTTTTCTTCCAAATTTTATGGTGTTAACCTTGTAGGTTGTGGAAGGCTAGGGGTAACAAAACTTCCATATTTATAGTTGTGAGTGGTAGGCTTCCTTGTTTCCATAATTTCGCTTTCAATTTTTCTTGCCAACCTGAATGCCTTTTCCAACGAATCAGCTTCCCAAAGGAAAACCTCCTTTGGGAAACCTCATGTGGATGTTATCCTTTAAGGTCCTTATGAACACATCAATCATATGCTCCTCTGGAATATCATTTACCCTTATATTCAATTTTTGGAAGTCCTCAATGTGCTTCACCATTGAACCCTTTTGTTTGAGATTTATCAATTGACTAAAGAAGGTGTTGCTCTTTGTATCGTCATAATGTGCCATCATTTCCTCTGTAAAAATTGACCAAGTGATTTTTTTTTTTTTACGAGAGCAAAGCCATTGATACCATACAAATTGATTAGGTTCCAAATATAAAGTTTCAATGCATAACTTTTGTGTGTTTTGAAAATTATGGTGATCGAATAATTCTCCATTTGTAGTATCCATGTTACGGGATCCTTGCCATCAAACTTCCTCATATCGATCTTTGGAACATGGTGGGTCTTCGAACCAATGTTAGTCTATGAAATCATCATTAATTTTTATTTTTTTTATTTTTTTATTATTTATTTATTTATTTATTTTTTTTTCGATTTTCTCATCATGAGTTTCATCTAATACCTTTTTTCCATTATGAATCATTTCTTGTAGCAACCACTTCAAACCTTCCTTGAAACCTTCCATGTCTTCTTTTAAACCATTCTTAAAATATTCCATATTATCTTTCATGTCAACCATATTAGGTTTCATGTCATCCATATTAGTTTTCATTCCATTCTTCAATCCTTCCATGTATGATTTTAAGCTATTCTTCAAACCATCCATCTTAGTTTCCATTTCATTTTTGGTTACTCTTTGTGAGAGTGAAAATCGTTGCACTTGGTCTCGTATTTTTGATATATCATGTTGCATTTCTTCTTCTTGTTCATGCGTCATAGTAGAACTTTCAGGTTTCTTACTAGGTGTTTCCATTTTATTTATTCAAGGCATCAATTAATGAGTATCATGCTTCACTATGCCCTTTGAATCACTTCAAATTGCTTTTTTCAAAAAAAACTTATGCAAATTTTAAAAAGATACACACCTTTTGTTTCTTTGTAAGAGATCTATATTGAATCTGTTGTATCTCTGTAATGGAAGATCTCCAAGGTCTGAAATTTCGTCTTGTGGTAGCCCTTCGAGTCCTCTTTCCAACCCCACAAGTCTAATCGAGATTAGATTCTCGAAGGAAGCGTTATTACCAATCTCCCACAATAGCCTGATTATAGACTGGTTTAGTAGATTTAACTTGTAGGAAGTGCCACGTGTCATGGTTTCAACCTATGGACCTGAAAACGATATCCACCAAACTATTATCCATCCTCATTCTACCACTTTTTATGAAATTTTAATCCGATGCTTAGAGAGAAGGTTATGATGATTTTCCCAAGGTCACCTGTTCGAGATGGAATTCAGGAGCCTACAAAAACCTTAACTTCCTTGGATCATATCTCCAAAAATATAGTGAGACAATATTTGAAATTTGAATAGGAAGCTCATCAAAATTTTGTCTCAAATTATTTTCTTGTCAACTTCGGAAGCTTCATAGAAAAAAGTTATAGAAAATATTCCACAAGGGCCTATTTGAAGTAGTGAAACCCTAGAATCCAAAGCTTCGATAACAAATGTTATGTAACCAGCTCACAAAAATATAGAAAAGTTAGATCAATGAATTCAAAATCAACCTCTTCGAGGGGTAAACCTCCTTTACATTACACAAATGAACGATTCTTAGATGATTCAAATGACAAAACCTCCTTTCTATATATAGGAGTCTAAGGGGTCACAATATAATCAGAGTCGTCATAACATTAATAATGTAAGGGCACAAAAATAACAATAGTGGGCTTCTATGGGGCACAATAATAACAATATGGGGACAACAATAACAATAAGGGCTATAATAAAAATAATAATAAGGGAATACACTAGTATTATAGGGACCTAACATAGCAAGAAAACCTAATAGACCAATGCCTAATGTGTCTTAGTCGATGGTCATAGTGAATGATCATGAGGAATGATGCTAAACAGAAAGTGATAAAGTGACCTTGCATCATATTTAAAAATAAATGCATGCATGAAGGTAAGAAGGTGTGAATGTGGACGTATGGAGTGGAGTTGTTGAGAGTGTGTAGACATGTAAAACTGATTGACCGAGTCAACCATTGATACCAGGGATAAAACCATGGATTTATGCCCATGGTAATTGAATGACCAAACATATAAAAGATGAAGAGAACAACACAAGAAGATTACTTGTTTTTATAATAAATTAATATATGGGGAATTAAGAGTGCTAGGAATGTAGGAATTAAATTGTGAGACATATGGATAACAAAATTGAAACTGTTGCATGGTGTGCGACCAGAGAACTAGTGTGTGTGAACAACGTGATTATATTAATGTGGAACTATGTATATGAAAAAACAATTCATTGAGTAGTAGTGAAAGGATGAGGAGAATAATTGTAGAGAAGAGATCATATTTGAATTGTTGTTTTGAGCATGTTTGTATTGCAAACAAATATATAGCTAATTGAGAGTTAAAGTAGTGAGAGAAGCATACACAATTATGGAAAATAATGGAAACAAAGTCTATGGATATGAGTTTGAAAATGAATGAAAGAGGAATATGCTAGACAAAATAGGTTGGTGCCTACATATTAAAAAGTGGGTATTTCCTTTAGGATGGTGATTGTAAAGATTAGGGGGTCAAAGCCTCTAGCAAGTGGGTGGTTTCAAATTAGGGGATGGGTGTCTCCTTCTGGTAGGTTCCATTAAATTTGATGTAACAATAGGTTGGAGCTTGCATTTGATTTAAGAGCAAAAAATAGATTTTTGGTTTTATCCCTTTATAGGTTTCTAGGTAAATATCTATGTCTCATATGTATATGTTGTTTTATTTATGATGCTATGGTGTGATTGATTAGTGACAACGTAAATAATATTAAATATTGTTAAAATTTACATAATACTAATACTAATACTAATTTTACATAATACTAATTTACACAATATTGTTAAGTATTATCTTTCATTCTAACAATATTTGAAGGAAGATGGACCATATCAGAGTAGCTTGGGGAAAGAGAAGGAGTCTCTTTCATGTTGGTTATGTGGATAATACCATATGGTGAAGATTGTCCATGGAAGCAAAAGCTATCTATGTTGTAGTAGATAGAGAAGCCATCAGTAGGAGTGATGTAGGTTTTGGGTGAAACTTCATTAGAAGAGGCTAATCCAAAGCATGGTCAAAGCAATAATAGATTGAACTATCCATTGGTAGGAGTGATGCAGGTTTTGGGTGTAGCTTCATCAAAAGAGGATAATCCAAAGTGCGTTCAAAGAAAGAATCGATTTAACTATGTGAGTATATCAGTAAGTGGGAGGTAGGATATTGCTTTGATAGGCAGTGGTGCTTCTCATAACTTCTTAAAGGAGAATGTAGGGAGGAAATTGGGTTTGCATATTATTCTAATCATTAAGTCCTTCAAGTCAATGAATTTTGAAGATATGAGAGTCATCATGATGATTAGAGAAGTTCCAGTGAATGTCAAACATTATAATGGGAAGATTTAATTCTCAATTATTTCATTGGATAATTATGATGTTGTATTGGGACAAGAGTTTCTCATTGGAGAGTAAGGTTTTCTGTACCACATTTGGAGTGATTGCTCATTGTTTTAGGAGAAGATTTTGTGATTGTTCTGACCATGTAGACCATTTTAGATGGTGATGCAAGGATGAAAATCATTGGTGTGAAGGAGAGGCAACATGTTGATGAGATTGTGAAGAGGTTAGGTCATGTGGCTTCTACTCTTCTATGATAGATAAATTTGATGACTGATTTGGAAGAAATGGTTTCGTATCTTGCTAGGAGACTTGAGATGGTTGATGCTGAGACTTTAATGTTCAAGTATTTTGACTTTATTTAAATATATGATGATGAGGGTGAGTTGATTGATGATGATGGATCTAAAAGGATATCATATGCAGTCTAAGATGAGGTTAAGAAAGATGAGCCTTGGTATAGTGGAGTAGGAGGTTGGCATGAGGATAGAGAGTTGGAGAGATTGTTTTAACAAAGTGAGGGTAGGATGGGTTCCTATCCCCCTTTGTTGAGATACATTGAAGAAAATTTTGGAGTGTTCATTCTAGGAGAAGGAGGACCATTTCCAGTATAAATTAGAGCATGTTGGAGAGAGTAGGTTACATATTTAGGTGGTAGAGTTGGATTGTGGAGAGGTAGTCCCCAAGTTAAGCCCACTTCATCTTCTTTTTGAGTATATTGGACATGGGTTCTTTGTTAGTTGCTTAGTTTGATAAGTTCGATGAGTTGTGGAGTTCTTAGCATGGGTACTTCTTGATGATTAGATTGATATTTGAGATGATGTGTATGTGTGGATAAGTTCAGATGACATGGAGAGCTGTGATGGTTTTTGCATGATGTTTGAGTGGTGTGAGTTCTTGTGGAGTTGGCGCTATGATCAAATTAGCTACCTGATTATCCAATGACATGAGGGGATCCAACACATGACATTCTTACAAGAGCTTTCATAGATTCACAGGGTTGAGTTGTGTCAGGATATGGCCATTCTTCATACCGATTAATGAAATTGGGAGGTTGTTCGATGGCATGATGTGTTAGTTTGATGAGTAGTCTTCTTGACGGTGTGGTGCTTTTGTTGATGGATGGTTTTCCAATGGAGATTCATTATTGAGGAAGACAACATTTTTTTAGTGGGGGAGAATGTTAGGCCCTTAACCTTGAGCACCCACTAGTGATACGAGCTAAATTAGACAAGTGATGAGGTTAGAGCTCCCTCACACATTTTGTGATGATATTTACAACATTTTGGGAGTTGTGGCATAAGGAGATGAAGAGTGCCCAAAATATGACACCCATGAGTGAAGCACCTGAGACAAGAGAGGTTCTTCAAGAGACACTTGAGTTGGCCCAAGTTGCACCCCTACATTGGCACCTAAGTTGGCATGACTACGTTGACGTGGCCCCATGACACCTGAGTTGGAACAAGGTTCTCGGCATGGAACGAGTATGCCCAACGTGCCTAGGGAAAGAGACATGCCCAAACAAAATGAGCATGCCCTATACGAGTTTGCCTAAGACTGGTTGAAGCACAAAAGTCGACCCAACCTCAAAATTTATGGTTTCTTGCATGATGAGATGGAAAGATGCATTGACCTGAACAAACCACACAACTTCCTGATGGACATGACGGTGCCATATTTATAAACGATGGAATAAGTGGAGGAGAACGAAACTTGGCATGGATGAAGAAGGATAAGAAGTGTAGGAACGAAAATGAGTGAAGGTTGAAGGATGAAGGAGAATTCCACATGAGTCTTGAATAGAGAAAATGAGGTGAGGGATCACTTCTCCCTACAATGGAGCGGAATCAAACCCATTCCAGTCGAAGTTGTGGTTTGAGGTAGAACAAATTGAGCCAAAGATCGTATAGAATGACAAAACTATGTGAGTGGAGACTTGGAATGAAATAAGGGTTTTTGGGTTGGTTTTTTATGTGGGACTTGCTTGGATGAACCAAGGGTTTTGTTGGTATGTAAAATTGTCATTAGGAAGTGGGAAAATCCTTTGTAAAGATTCAAGACTTGTTGTATAAAAGGAAGTTTTGCACATGTTTTATCACTTGTCTTATATGATGCAAAGTGTCATATTACGATTTTTATGTTGTGACATTATTGTAACATTAATGATGAATGTTGAATGTGGATTTTATTTGGGCATTATACTTGGGTTTGAATATTGAATGTTAATTCCACTTAACATAGTAAATGTCTCACATGAATAAGATGTATATATTGTAGAGGCATAGATTGGAAGTAGTAGTTGCAAGTTGGTCACAACCAATGTGATAAACCTTACTAGTGTATGCATTGGGTGGCATGATAGGTGGCCTCCCAAAGTAAGAGAGGAAATGCACATTAGTGATTAGAGACTTTATGGGTAAGGTAATACACAATGATGAAGAAGAAATCACCATGTCATTGCCTAGTCACTACCTCATGTCATCTTATTTGGCACCCCCAATAACAATAGAAAAATGCTAAAAATAAAAGATGATCTCAAATGGTAGAGAATGTATAGTAGATGAAGAAAAGTGGTCATATGAGGACTTAATTATATATGGATTAGGACCAATTTTATAAAATAACAGTGGAAATAATAAAATAAGATTAGATTAACTCATCAAGTTTTGGAGGGAAAAAAGAAAATCCTATTTTTCCAACACATATTTACAACTTATCTCCCTACTTTTTTACTCAAATTTTGACCGGGAACAGTCGTTAGATGTAGAATTAATTTTTCATCCAAGGAGTACCTATGTTACATACTTTCAATGGACCCTAGTACAGGAAAATTGCGAAATACCTAAAAAAAAGTGATTGCGATGACACTTTTCATGTATTTCACATTTTTCATGTAGGTCTATCGAAAATATGCAACATGGGTACTCATTGGATGCAAAATTAAATTCCGTATCCAGCTAGTGCTCCCGCTCAAAATTTAAGTAAAATTGTAGGGAGATAAGTTGAAAATAAAAGTCAAAAAAATAATTTATTTTATTTTATTATTATTTATTTTTATCTTTTAACCTTTTACTCCAAAAATCGTGAATCATCCCCTATGGTTGTCATCATCATATTGAATCATATTGGTTCATATAAAGTCCATTTTTATTGTACATTTTTGTTTTGAGGCCCATTTTTTTACCTCAAAAGTTAAACCATTAGCCTAATGGAATTATGTGAGGAAGTGGGAAAATGTTATATGAAGAATTCAAACCTATGGATTTAATTATTGATTTTAATTTAATGCAAAATTACTATAAAGGTATCAAAATATTTATGAATACATTATTAATTTAAATTTAATAGGATAACATTATAAAAAAGTGTAATCTAACTAGGTGGAAATTTGAAAATATATATATTTTTAGCATGCTTTTTAAAAAATATGGTTGAAATTTTTTGAATTCCATGTTATGCCTATCAAACTATAGAATTTTAGGTGCTTTGGGGGTACCTATCAAATTATAGAATTTTAGTGGCTTTAGGGGTTTTTGAGGGCACTAAATCTATTTCCACCTTCAAAATTTAGATTGGAACACTTCTATATCAACATTTTGCATAATAAAAAACATTCGATACTAGTGAAAAAGTTACTGTAAAGTTATCCATGTATTATAAAAACGTGTAGTCTAATTATTAGACTAAATGAACTTTACACAGTTTGGACATACGATTTTTAGTAAGATTCTAATTTCTTATTGTTTAAAATGCACTTTTGTATGCATAAATGAATTCAACATCCAAAAAACCTTCCGAAGCACTCAATCTTTGTAGATTAAACAACTTAAACTTGTGATTTATAAAAATCTCAACCCAATTTTGGACAAAATTGACTAGAAAATATGTTTGACAAATGATCATTTTATTTATTCATTAAACTACGGTTTATACAAATTATTCAATACTTAATTTATTAAATCCATGGAATTTGCAGAATATGCCATAGAAATCATGTATATATATATATATAGCAATTGTGATCAAAGTAATGTCAATCTTGAGAAAACTGAGAGATCCAAGGTTCAAATCCTCTTGGTTGTGACTCATTTTATGGAGAGGAGGGAAGGTCATAGACCCATAGAGGTTTACTAGTCGCCACTCGTTAGGCAAAGCTCTCAGGTTCCTTAGGGGGTCCAGTTCCATTCTAGGCCTGTGTGTCCTCTGTTGCTTGGTTTGGAGGGCCCTCCCTAGTTTCTTCTTCTTCTTCTGAGAGGTGCGGATCAAAGTTTTTCCATCCATTTGATTTGTATGTCTATCCCTTTTTATTTTTGGGATCTTTTTTTCTTGTGAACATGTGTTTTGCTAATGTCCTATTTGGTAGGATGTTCAACATTTGAATGTTGTATTCTCATAATATAATACTTGATTCCAATGATTGTTTATGTTTCAGTTGAAAGTGATCAGGCATACCTTTGCTAAGGTTTATTTCTACGTGAATTCTGGTGAAAGGAAATAGACCATTCTCTATTATTTCATAATCCATATTTTAAAATTTTCCCAAGGTATTTCTGATTTCCTCTAGAACCTTGTAGTGTGTTATGTGGACTTATCCCTCTTATGTATAAGAGCGATCTCCCTAGACTTCAGAGAAACCTAGTAACAAACAACCAGGAACTACCACCTTTCTCTAGACTACGATTGTCTGAAACCAATAGTATGATAGAAGGCACTTATTGTTTAAATCGAAATACTTGATGAAGTCATGTTCAGAGATTTCAACCATCCAGTTCTCCTCGATGCTTTAGAGATCTTCCCATTGCTTCCCATAGCTTCTCCAATATGTCCTGAAGGAGATTTGCATAGATAGAAACATACAGAAGATCAAAGCATCCAACATGTAGCATAAGAGATAAATGGACTAATTAAACTAGTCATACACCAAAATGGATCAATATGCAATCAAATTCTATGTAGGTGATTAAGGAATCTTGCAAATTATAACAATATAAGCATAATTGAGAAATAACAGTTGCCTTTATATTCATAAAAATGGAGAATAGACTTACAACCTTGAAGCCTTGATGTCGCAAGTCTCCTCCCACAATATCCAACACTCTCCTTGAATGAATAGCCTTCTAACCTTATTCCAACAACATAAGCCTACTTCCAACAGTCCTCCCCCAATTATCAAACCTATAGTAGCTTTATAGGCCAAGAATGGGAAGTTTTGGATCCATTCTCCAAGGGATGAGATCCACTAATAGTGGGATAGGGGTCCCAAAAAGGAACAAAGTTACTCCATGATGGGAGGGATTAGGGCTAAATAGGCACACATTTGAAGCTTGTTGGTTGGGATAGATACAACCAACAATGCTTCTAGACTTTAATTGATATTTTTACATTCGTTAAGTCATGTGCACAGGCCATAGTGTAAGACAGAGTGCACTTATGCACAGTTTCTAATGGAATCTAAGCGTATGTGCAGAGATTGACTAGGGAACTGGGGTGGAAGCCAAAATTATGGTTTTGAACCATGGGATCTAGTAATTTCACCTTCTTTGGGATAGTTTTTGATTCTAACTTTTTAGGGGAATACCTTGGGACACATTTATGGATAGTGAAAGATCCAAACTAATGGTCATTTGCTCAATGTGACAAAATTATGTGTAACAAATTCCCCCCTAAAGTGCATAGTCAAAAGAGATGTATGATGAATGAAGCACTTTATCATGCCAAGGTTTGGGAAGATATTGTAGCCGGAGAGCAGAATTAATAAATCAAATGTTACAATGCAACATATAATATCATCACTTAGGTAGGCATTCCCATACTCAGAGTATAAATGTCTTAAAGAATAGTACAAAAATACATCTAAATATCCATGTCAACATAATACATAGTATGGACGCAACCATCAATGGATCTATGCTTACAATCATGAATATTAAATAACTGCACGCAGTCGGGATGGATGAAAATATATCTAGGGTCTTGATCTCCATCTCTCGATCCGTAGTACGAATCTAACCATGCAAGTAGATGTCTCGAAGATGAACATGGTAGAAACCACTTGATTACTAGTCAAAGATGTGAACTATTAACAAGTGCAAGAGAAACCACCAATAATGGAAATGGCTCTAAAGGTACATCCAATACAATCTATGAAGTGTGAATCAATGTGCAGATGTTCAACACTCATAGAATCATCTGATCAAAGGTTAATGATGAGAACCTATCGTCAAAGGTGAGAAACATGTCATTAAGGCATGCAAGATTCAAGGTACTGAAGGTTTCTAGATCAACTTCCTAGATAGTGAGTTGAAGTCGATAGGAAGCGATCTATCATTAGAGGGCCTATGACACAAAACTCATGTCAAGCTTTGAAGAACAACAATTTAGAGTGATTTGGGACTGACTCATGGATGGTCGATGCAACTGAAATCGATAACTGGAAAAGTAATTTGACTGAGGTTGAAATTATCTTGAACATATCAGAGACACGAGATGATGAATTGGCACCATTTGACTTAGAAATAAAACCCAAACCAACTAAAGACTTTCAATAAGGTATGGTCAACTGAGTGGAAAATGGATTTCCCAACCCAGACACAAAAGTAACGGAGTCTCATGTTCAAGAGAAACATATTGTTTTTTATAAAACAAAAACAAAAAAGGTTCTTTGTCACTTTTCCCCCACCATTACTGGAGAGTACCTATTTTTTTTACAAGATTGAGGAGGGTAACATATTCTTGTCTTGTAAGTTGATCCTTCGGACGAGTCCTTCGAAGTATTTTTAATGAACCCTAAGAAGGAGTGGTTTGGTCTTGTCATGCTTAATGAGCCTTGCACTATTTAGGTTTTACAAGTCCAGTGAAGGGGTAATTCGATGTGTTTTCATGTTTAAGGAGATTGAAAATATACAAAAAGAAAATTCGTTCAACTCTTTCAATATAAAACTTTAACGAGATTGGAGAAAGTAAAACTCAGTGTTTTTCAGTTTTAGGGAGTCAAGACAAAAACATAAGTAAAGTCCACTATGTCCGTTTTCGTAAATTGAGTCCCTCAAGCTTGAAAGGGGTAAAATAATGTAGGATAGAACTCATTGACCATGATTAGTCAACTTATACCTTTTTCGTAAATATTCTGGTTCAGCCTGTAAAAGGGGTAAACTTATACTAAATAGACGGTTGTTCATTTACTTTTACGAGTTTGAACAATCAAGTACTCGATGATCTTTTCATGTTTAAGGAGTCTAAAAAGGGTGTAAAGGGAACTCTAGGGTTTTGCTTTTTCATGAGCTTCAACGAGTTAGAAAAAGTGATAAAAATATACTCAATACGAAAATGATTTGTTTTTTGTAAATAAACCATGACATGCACATTTAAACTCAAAATAATTCTCTGCTAAAAATAAAGTGAAAAACATAATAAATTTGGATTTAAAAATTTTAATATGCAAAAAATCATATTTAAATAGGTCTACAAAACTTATAAAAACCCAAAAAGTAATTTTTTTTTACCATTTGTGTTTTTAACCTTTTGAGAGTGATAGAGGTCATTTTTACCAGAAACTTTAGAGGTTGATTTCGGGCAAACCGTTGGGTGAAATAACAAGCCATATTTTATAGATAGATTATCTCTTTGAGATCATCATTTTCATGTTTTTTATTTAGCATGTCATTGTAGATTTGGATTTTTTAGGGAGAGTTATCAAAATGAAATTCACCTTCAATGTGCACAGGTTTCTCTTGTCAGGCCTATGCACATCAACCGATTTTTTCACAGTAAAAAACACAATGTACATAGTTTCTAAGGAGATAACCACACACATGCACATTTTTTAGCATGGTTGGCTATGCACATCACCAAGGGAACAAAAATAAAATTAAAAATGTCCAAATTTCTTGCTATTTTTTTCTTGATTGTTTCTAATGATCTTTTCTACTTGTTTGTAGGGTTTTGAGCTGCAAATATGGAGTGGAGAGAGCGTGAGCATGAAGAACAAGACATAGCCGCCCTAAACCATCTAGAAACCATGCAATGATTGACAAACTATGGCATGTACACTTTTTTTACTATCCTGGGCATGAAGGACCAACTAGACTTGCTAGAATAGATGATGGGCAAGTGGAACATTCAAGAAGAATGTTTCATAGTTAGAGACCATAGACTTGTCATTGATGCTGATGACATTTTCTTCTTGACTGGAATTCCATGTCGTGGGGTGGAAATAAATCTACATGGGCATATGTGAGGTTGCAAAATCAATGTTGTCTATATGATACAACATTATACTGACGAATCTGCTCTCAAAGATTGGATAATTTACATTAAAACCATCTCACAGCTTCCTTTGAAAGTTATCAGGTTCACTGTTGCACTACTGTTACAGATCTATTTGGGCATCACTCCCTCACAATCAGATCAGTACAAATAGGACTCATCAAACCCCAATTCAGTTGCTACATTTCCCAGACAAGTCATCATATTTATTGTTTTCATCCATAAAAGTTTCCTAGTTTGAAACCCCGCTGAAATGCCTCCTTGGGACACCAATGCACTCTCGGTCAGGGGCAAATACTTTGCATAGCAGGTAGGCCCATTCAGACCTACATTGCATAGCACTTAGGCCCACTTAAGCCTGCACTAGGCGAGGATGAGCAAAATTGGCATAGGATTATGGGAATATTCCTCAATTCTAGAGCATTCTAGAAGGAACTCAGCTCCTATCCTATCAAGATGAGCTCGACTTAGGATAGCCTTGGATCATCTAATCCTCTATCCTCTCATCCATTTTTCCATGGAAACTAACTATCCAATTATGGAAAACCATTCAATACCTTATTTATGATAAAACCACTTGAATTTCCCTATAGATTGACCACTCATCATAGTGAACTGGGGGCTAGAGCTTGGATATTATAGAGAAATATTGTTGGTTTAGATACTTGAAATCATTTTCAAGTAATGTTATGTTGTGGGATTGATGTTACTATTGGTGTGATGAGGGTTTGGACTAAGTTGGATGAGTGACACGAGATTGAATCACATTGGATGTAACTTCTCCTTCTATCAATCAATAAAGTTGTTTGTTCCTTTTCCAATACTTTTGTCTATATCTATGATGAATGGATGTTCAAATGTTGTCGATTCCATTTGTTTACAATAAATAGATCATATGCTTTGATTGTTTTCGTCTTCTGTTTATGTTGGCAGGTACGAATTGAGCGAATTCAGTTTGAGCAAGAGCGACGGGAGCAACTTGAAGGAGATCAAAGGAAGTGAAGGATCACAAGTAAGTTCCTTTATCTTATCTGTTTATTGTAGGAAAAGGTTAAACATCTTTACTTCAGTTGTTCTAAGTGTAACTACCCACTTAGGGAAGATATACTTATCCGTCTGTATAAATTCCGTATAACAAATTGGTGACTCCACTAAGGAATGACGATTGTTCTTGGTAGTTACCCTTATCATATTACATCCTATTAGACTTTACTTGACTTCATTGATATCTTTTCATTCATTTTGAAGCTTTTTTGGTAAAAAATTTGCACTAGAATGCCCACTCTAGGAATGTTTTATTACCAGAGCACCCTTGGTTAGGGGACAATGCTATACAGAGCACCCTTGGCTTAGAGACAGTTCTCTACAACGCACTATCTCCCACTCAGCTTTGCCTTGGGCCCTACCAAGCCAAAAAACCAATCTTTTTCTTGATTTTTTCCAAAGTTGCTTAATGTTGTTTGCTGAAGGTCAATGTTTTTCTTTGTCTTTGAAATCAGTTTTCATTTCCTCTCCTAGCCCTACTTTGACCTTGAGAGATTTATTTATCATTATCAATTCATTGTCAAAGTCAGCTTACATTGATTAGTCTTTACTTTTCTGAAAAAAGAATTGTCATAAAGTCTTCATTTCTTTGAAAAATAAACCGTCGTAAACTCTTCGTTTCTTGTGAAAATCATTGATTGATTGTTTGTGCATTTAGTTTCTTTATGTTCATCTAAACATTAAAGGAATGAAATGAAAAACATGCATAATGCATTTAGAAGTTTGTGTGTTCTTGTATGAATGTTATAGGGAAAGATGCATTAGATGTGCTCTATGCTCTTTTTTTAAATATTTTGATTGCTCTATCCCTTTTAGTTACGGTTTTTCATTGTTTAAATCAAATGAAAAGAATGTTTCTCATCTTAGTTTCATTCTAGGAGTTTTAGAAACATCATGCGGTGAACCTGAAAGGTAAACTTTTAAACAAGATCAACTAAAATTTATCTCAATTAACCTAATGGAGCATTGTAACTTAATGCATAACATTTCGAGGTCTAGGCTAGAGGTGTGTTCCAACATCATTAAACATAGCAGTTGTCGCTAATGGTCTGCGATACATTTCGAGTGTGATACCTCATTCCACTTATGTAAGTATATCGTAGCTCGTCCATGTACTTTCAGGTATATAGGGTAGTGTTATAGTACAAAAGGTATAAGGGAATTCTCGCACTGTGAGGTTTCACGTTAGACAATGCTAACATGGATTGGGACTCCACGTACTTTTGGGTTTATTTGGGAGGACTACATTAGGTTGCTATCCATCCATAGGTAACCGAGTTAGCCACCTTATATACTATGATACATTGAAAACAACATTCGGGGAGATTGCCTGCACGTATGTTAAGTCCTTGGTTTACTGAGGCAATATATTGCAGTTTACAGTTACTTGGTAATCCTTTTGCCTAGATTAACCCTCTTTTGTTTTTTTATGTTATTTTGATTAAAATAAAGTTAAATGACCGTGGATAACATCCTCCACGTCACTCCTTAGTTTATATTAGGTTGAGACATATGGAAACAACTCCGAAGTCCACCGATCAAGGAATTCCTTTTGATGGGAATCCTAGTCCTTTTCCTCCTTTCAGAAATATTAGTGCTCCTTATATGGCTACATTGTCCCTTCCAGTTTTTACCATTGGCTTGCCAGTATGGTTGTTCTCAACCTCCTTGGCCCCACAACTGAATATTCCTACAACTAGACATAATCAACCTCCAGTTGACCCCAAAGTTGACCCTTTACCTTCTTCATCAGTTGTTTCTTGCTCCCCTTCTTCCTCTACACCTAGTGAAAGTATTGACACTAGTAACCAGGTGGATAAGAAGAAGAAGAAATGAAAGAAGAAGAAGAAGAAGAAGAAGAAAATTCAGTAGGGGGGAAACCGAGCAACCATTGCTTCGAATGCAACTTCTAATGAGAAATAATTCGATAAGCCTCACAAACTTCAATATCCTTGCAAACTTTGTATGGGAGACAATCTTGTTTGAAATTGTTCTAGTATTCCTCAAATATTAGAAGAATGGTATTCTCGTTCAAATCATCCAATGTCATCAACTTATGGAGATCATGCTGGTGACACACCATCAACTAGTGGTAGTAAATTTCATGGAAAGAAGGGTAAAGTTAAGTTTCCCTGTAGGTTATGCGAAGGGAATCACCCCATTGACATTTTTCCCTATCTAGATGAAGCCAAAAAAGTATTGCATAACTGTCCTGCACTAATCCATCTGGTTACAGGAGACTCTCCCTTAATCCTACGCTAGTTGATGAAGTGACTGACCCAAATCAACCGTCGGTAAAACCCACTCTCTCTGAATGTGAATCCCATGAGTCCATACCTGACCAATCACAGGATGAAGAAATGGTTGTCCCAATTTCACCTTCAGGTAATCGTACCTTTCCCGTAGAGAGTGAGTATGATACCACTAAGGTTATTTTTACTTCTTCATATTCCAATGAGCTTGGAGGTAACCCTCCTGTTCCGTTAAGACAGGAGGAAAATCCTCCTGTTTTCGTAACTCAAGGGGTTAATTCTCCTGTTATTATGGTACCCCTCCAAGTAGTCTGGTCACTTCCTTTGATTGGAATTGACTGGCAGGATGCTGTATTCCTTATTATATGCCTTTCCAAATCATAGTACATGTTTATAATATGATTGTATCTGGCACTATTATAGATGAAGGTACATCTGTGAGTATCCTTTCCTCCACTGCTTGGAAGGCGCTTAGTTCGCCGCCACTTGTGCCTATTACCCAACATCTTTTGCCTTTTAACAGAGGAACCAGTCGACCATTAGGGATCCTTCCTTAGTTGCCTATTAATTTGGGAGGAAAAATTGTTTATCTCAATGTGATGGTATTCCCAGGCCCTTTAGATTACAATTTACTTCTTGGGTGTGACTATGTTTATGACATGAGAGCTATTATTTCAACACTCTTTTGAGTGATGTGTTTCCCTCATGAAGGCAAAATTATCACCGTTGACCAACTTTCATTTCCCAATCCAAATATGACTTCCAATCAACCATCTTCCCTAAATGGTCCTTTTGTCCAATGGTATCTTCCCCACCACTGGTCAATTATGTGGCAACTCGTTCCATGCCTACATCAACTGACGATCAATTCCGTGATGTTGTGCATTATGTGCTGGGGGCATTAGAACCAGATATCTCTAATGGATTCCTTGCTATGTATCCCTTCCAGATCATTGCTCTCCCATATGATGAGAACCTCTTGGAAGCCATGACCTCTTATGGGTCATGATCAAGGAATCATGAACATAGTTCATTGTCTTCCGTCAATCTCGTTGAAAAGTGAAACAAGGAATATGAGGATATTTCTTTTACTGTGTCAAACTCATTAAAAAATGAAACAAGTCCTTGAGCATAGTTCCTTGTCTTGTGTCAAGATCGTTAAAAAATAAAACAAGGAATATGAGGATAGTTATTTTACTGTGTCAACCTCATTAACAAATGAAACAAGTCCCAGAGCATAGTACCTTGTCTTGTGTCAATCTCGTTAAAAAAATGAAACAAGGAATATGAGTAGAGTTCCTTGTCTTGAGTCAAGCTCATTAAAAAATGAAACAAGGTCCCCTGGAGCAAAGTTCCAATTTGAGTATTTGATTAGATCTCGTGAAATCCCAGTCGAGTCTTTCACTTGATCCCGTAAATGAACCTTCATTCCATCCACTTGATAGCCACGAGTAGTCTACTTAGGTGAATATAATGAAGCTTTGGGGGAGTGCACCTAGAATTGAGTCATCATGTTGGGGGCATGTAAACCAAACTCAAGCATATTTTTTTCATGGTTCAAGCTTGTGTAAAAATGAACCTAGCTTGTGTAAAAATGAAACTGAATCCAAGCATAGTTTTTCGTTTCAAGCTTGTGTAAACATGAAACTAAATCCAAGCATAGTTCCCTATGTTCAAGCTTGTGTAAAAATGAACCCATCTCCAATTTACATCTCGTGATTGCCGTTTTTATCAGCTAATTTTTGCTAGATGAGCCTTGGTTGTTTCATTCCATCGCCACCATATCTTTGGCCGATCATATGCTTTCACTTGGTTGTTTTACCCTTTTTGAGGAACAGTTGAAATAAGTGGTCTTATTAGCCAGCCTCTTCACATAAATCAACATGTTTTGAGAAGTTCCAACATCACCGGAACCAGTTGCTATCATAGACACCACTCATTCTTCTAAGTGGAGTCCTCTTTAAGCTCTTTTCAGACTCGTGAAACTTGAAAAGATTGTTGAGCGCTTGTCCCTTTTAGCTCGTAAACAGATTGGAAATGAAATCTACTCAGTATAAGTTTAACCCTTTTAGGCACTGAGATAAATTACTTACAAAAAAGGTACGTTGATCGAACATGGTCAATAGGTTCTCTCTTGTATTATTTTATGCTTTTTTGGACTTGAGAGACAAATTTACGAGAAAATAACTTATGGAGTTTTCTTTTTGTCCCTTTTCAAACTCTCTAAACATGAAAAGGATTGAGTTATCATTGTCGTTAAACTCGTTAAAACATCAAATAGCGAAAAAATTTCCATCATGACAAGACCGAGTTTCACCTTCGATAGACTCGTTAAAACATCACATAGCAATGGATTCACCCGAAGAGTAGAATTATACATCAAGCATATGTTATCCTCCTCAAGCTTGTTAAAAATAATAAAGAGGTACTGGTCAACAATGACTGGGGAAAATGGGAAAAGGGATAAATCACTTCATGGTAGCAAGTCGCTCTTGAACATGACACTTTCACTTCCTCTCTGTGACTATTTGGGTTGGGTTATCTGCTTGATGGTTATCATACCTATGGTCTATCACCCATCCATCACTTTGGTTTTGGGTCAATGCTGCCAATTCATTCAGTGTCGACGACTTGTTCAAGAGAAGTCACTCAGTAAACTTCATCCTTTGTAATACTCATAAACCTTCATTTTCATGACTGTCATTGCTGAACATTGTGTCATCAGTCATATTGTGTCTTCAAAATCATTACACTCATTTCGTGTCGTTGATGGGGGATACGTCAAGGCCCTTCTGCGACGAGTTGCTTCTTGTTGACATCAACACATTATCCAGGAAGTTGACTTAGAAACACCCTTCCAGTACCTTGAGGCTTGCACACATCAATGGCAAGTTTCCTGCTTCCGGCAATAGGTTCACATCACAGGCCTTCGACCAAAATAATTTGTATGGTTTTCGACATCAAAACATCTATTCACACCATGCAGAATGTACTATAGTACCTTGAGAATTATTATCATTGTTGGTGATTTCTCTCACGTCTGTTAACAACTTACATCATTGGCTGGTAATCAGACGGTGTCTTCCCATGTTCGACTTTAGATCACATTTTCACATGATTAGACTCGTACTTCAGCGAACGATTGGACGACATAAAAGGCCACAGATCTAGTTTCATCCATCCAGGCTGTGATTTCAGGAGAGTACTAAATTATCTGTACGATGGATTTACATAGATGATCATCTTATCATGGGTCTATATCTATAGATGACTATCTGAATTATGTACATGTAATGAAAAGTTTATATGCTGATCATGGGTATACCTTCCCTCATCGATTCATGAAAAATTCAAAAATATCATGATTTTATGTATTATAATTGATGCAGGTCACCATCTGCTTTAGATCCTCCTCATCACATCATAAATCATATCATTCAACATTATCATTTATGACTTCATGCTTTAGGGGGTAGCTGTTACAGATCTATTTTGGCATCACCCCCTTACAATCAGATCAGTACAAATAGGGCTCATCAAACCCTACTTTAGTTCCTACATGCCCTAGACAAGTCATCGTATTGAGTGTTTTCATCCATAAAAGTTTCCTAGTTTGAAACCTTGCTGAAATGCCACCTTGGGACACCAACACACCCTTGGTCAGGGGAAACTTCTCTGCATAGCAGGTAGGCCCATTCACACCTACGTTGCATAGCACTTAGGCCCACTTAAGCCTACACTAGGTGAGGATGAGCAAAATTGGCATAGGATTATGGGAATATTCCTCAATTCTAGAGCATTCTAGAAGGAACTCAGCTCCTATCCTATCAAGATGAGCTCGACTTAGGATAGCCTTGGATCATCTAATCCTCTATCCTCTCATCCATTTTTCCATGGAAACTAACTATCCAATTATGGAAAACCATTCAATACCTTATTTATGATAAAACCACTTAAATTTCCCTATAGATTGACCACTCATCATAGTGAACTGGGGGCTAGAGCTTGGATATTATAGAGAAATATTGTTGGTTTAGAGAGTTGAAATCATTGTCAAGTAATGTTATGCTACTGGATTTATGTTTCTATTGGTGTGATGAGGGTTTGGACTAAGCTGGATGAGTGACACGAGATCGAAACACATTGGGTGTAACTTCTCCTTCTATCAATCAATAAAGTTGTTTGTTCCTTTTCGAATACTTTTGTCTGTATCTATGATGAATGCATGTTCAAATGTTGTCGATTCCATTTGTTTACAATAAATAGATCATATGATTTGATTGTTGTTATCTTCTGTTTATGTTGGCAGGTACCAATTGAGCGAATTCAGTTTGAGCAGGAGCAATGAGAGCAAATCAAAGGAGATCAAAGGAAGCGAAGGATCATAAGTAGCTTCCTTTAACTTATTTGCTTATTGTAGGAAATGGTTAAACATCTTTACTTCAGTTGTTCTAAGTGTAACTACCTACTTAGGGAAGATATACTTATCCATAGGTATAAATTCCATATAACATATGCAGTAGTACAACTCTGCATTTGCTGACAAAGGCTTAGATGAATACTACTATAGAGTGTTTTCAACCTACTATATTTAATTGGAGCGAGGCTATAGTTGCTAATATAAAAGGGCAACTTACTAGAGCTAGAACATGCAGACTTAAAAGCTTTGGGTACAATTCCTTTGTCATTTCATTTTCTCTAGAGTGAATCCCTCTTCTCATTCCATAGATAGATATAGAAAGAGGAGGACCTTGGGACCCTCACATGCTAAAATGGGTTACACTAATGGCACATCGCAAAGGTGGTGAAGGACCAACACTCATATATACTCCTGACTTCTTCGAGTGGTTGGAAAATCAAATCATCATTATTGAATATTTTCCATATGCAGAGATATATTACACAGGAGATCGGACATGCCACTTCCACCTGGGATGCAGTGGGGAAATATAGGTAAAACTTCACACTTTGGTCGATTTTTTGTTTGTTTGTTTGTTATTTTTTATCATCCAAAACTAATTATCTGAAATGTTCACATAGATGTGGCCCCAATGAGACCTATAGGGTTAAGAAGATATGATGTATGCAGAGATCAACCAATAGTTCCCGTAGAGCCAAACCCGGATGTAGAAGAGGCACTCATATATATAGAGCACAACCTCAAGAGGTTGACCATATATGTCCCAGATGTCGAGATAGATGAATTGCCTCTCCACTACCAAAGGTGCACTGTGGGGGTTCCCGATCCTATTAGTCACTTGCTACAATGAATAGCTCACACTGTTGTATGCTACCATGATCATCATCATGTGTAGTCACTAGTCTTAAGGCTATATTTTTTATTTTTATTTTTAATAATGTATCGACATGTTTGGAAAATAAAGGCCACGGGGCCTCATGTTTTTGGATGAAAATTTTCGTAAAAAATGACACTTTTTACAAATATTTATCTAATGAAATTTACTACTTCTATTTTAGTTTATCTTGTACAATATATGGATGAATATTGCATGGATTTTTTAACAAATGTTTTACAAATACCAATTTAACACATAATTAGCCAATGCATTAGTTAATGTGTTTAAATTTCTCAGAATATGTTGATACTCAATATAATCAAACTCTCTTTCCAATAGGCAAACCCAAAAAATATTCTTAACATCGAAGCACTTCTAACTGAATAGACACCATTTAAATGCAATAATACAAGTTGCAAATCTAACCTAACGATCAATCGACGAATTCCAAATGAAGAGTCATAAGATAATAGCTCAATCACTTTGCTATACTCTACAATATTATTCATTGTTAGACCAAGGCATATCCCATGAATAGAAAATAAATCATTTGTGGGCAAATAAATGACCCAGGTTGCGGAAGATAAATTCAAAGTACTATGACTAGCATCATCAACAAAACCAATGTAAGTTTGAGGGAGCGTCGACATCTACAAATCAAGTGTAGCATAGGATAAACATGAGAAGTAGCAAAAAGAATCGTAAAAAGTTACTACAACTCACCACACATAAAATATGTTACAACAATATACAAATTCTTCATTGAAGGATCTAAGCATAATATTTCTTTAGGTAAAGGCCATTTTTGGGCTTTCCCAAAGGAATTTCGTCATAATCAACTAGTTAATAGGCCCCTTTTTCTAATGCACATATTAAAACATACACACAATGCCACATCACATGGGATTGAAGTTACCAGCGCCTAACTTATCCTGCTCCTGATCATAGACCAAGACTAAATCTCCTCCTGCATATGAACGAGGTTTTGTATTTTGATCATATTGTGCCTGAACACATTTCTTTTGAGCTTCGCTAGCTAATGCAACATCATGACGAGTCTCTCCGAGTTGTGCTAAGTAAATGAAAAATTCTTCCTCAAAAGTGGCTGGTAATAATTCAATTTCCATTTTTAAAGACAATATTTCACATTCAATAGGTAAAATTGCTTCCATGTCGTAAACAAGCCGGAAAGGAGTAAAACTAGTCAATTTTTTTGTTGTGGCACGACAATCCCATAAGGCTGGAGAAAGCATTAGATTCCAATCTCATTTATGAATGTCAATAATCCTTTTAATCATGGTGGTTAAAACCTTGTTCACGACTTCTACTTATCCATTTGCCTGTAGGTAATATGGAGTAGAACTGTCATGACGCATGCCTAACTTTGTAGTAAGATCGATCATCATAAAGTTTCGAAAATGGCTTCTGTGGTTTGTGACAATGGCTTGTGGAACTCCAAACCTAGAAATCACATGATTGAATTGAAAATGGATGTTGTTTCTTCATCATCCTTATATGTGGGCATCGTCTTTGCCCATTTCATGAAATAATCTACCACAAGGATAATGTAGCCATGCCCCCCGACCAAGTGAGGGCTACATGTAAGGAAATCGATACCCCATTTAGAAAAAGGACTGACAACAATGATTGGGTGAAGAGGAGCTAGGTGTGCACGCATTTTATGATCGTAGATCTGAAAATTATGGCATTTTAGGACAACAATGATACAATCTTTAAATATAGAAGGCCATAAACACCTTTGGGAAGTGGTCGAATCATGATGTCAAGATTTGGTTTCTCGATCTGTAATGGTTCAGAAAGAGGAGGAGGAATTGAACTAGGACGTTCACTAAATGAACTAGTCTCATTCCCATTGATCATAGGACCCTTAGATCCATAATCTTTTGATCTCATAGATACCATAACTTGATGCGAAGAAATAATCATTATATCTTGTGATGCGGAAGAGGAAGATGTATTATGAGAAACCATTTTGTTGTCTTAAGAAGGAAATGGAGCCTTCAAAACATCGGGAGTTGGAGAACCTTTAATGAATTTGGAAACTTCTGCCTGATGTGGGCATTCCCTTGTGTAATGATCCTCATTGAAAATAAGGTAAGGATAAAGAAGTTTTTGTTTCTCATCAACAAGTTCAGTTTTAGTGGGTTTCTCTTTTGAAGAACAATTTTGTTTCGATTTGTGTTTCTATTTCTTTTTACCTCTGAATGATTGACTCTTACCAGTAGATGATTCTACGACATTAACTTTGAAAATAACTTCGTGAGAAAGGATTTCAGTGGGTGAATGATGTATGGCCAAAGTTTGAGTACTTTTAGAAATCTCCTTTTTCCCCTTAGGCTGTTGGCTAATAGAGCCTATTATACTATCAACGACATTAGATCCTGTTTGATCATTTGTTGGGCATGGTAAATTCAGGATTTTCTCATACAAGGTTTCAGATTAAGTATAAACTAATTCTAAATACTGGGCATGAGAAATTACCTGCTCTTCAGTCACGACACCTCCCTTGGAAAAATCCTTGGTAATAAAAGGAAGTAATGCCTTTGTAAACCATTCAGCTAAAATCTAATCTAGAACAGAAACTTTGGCTAACCGACGTCTACGTTTCCATTCATGGATATGATAAAAAATGTGAGTCGATTTTGATTGATTTAAGGAAGTCAATAGTTCGGTACCAGTATTATAACGAATAAGTAACTGGAAATTGGTTAAAAATGTTGTTATCAAGGAGTTAAAGTTATGTAAATAAGTGTGAGGTAGCTCTATGTACCATTTGGTTGTCGAACTGGTTAAAGTTCGTTGTAAAAGGCAGAGTCAGATAGAATCATCAATTAAATAATTTGATGCACACCAAAGATCATATGTCATCACATGATTGGATGGGTCTTTTGCCGATTTACCTTCAAATTTGGGTATGTCACTCAGTAAATTGGTGGGATTCATTGTCTAAAAAGGATAATAATAAATATGATAGTTCGTTAATCGGGATAAATCAGGGAAATATAGGGTTTCAATGAACAGTAATTGCCGATTAGGGTCTTGCTGTAGAGTTTGATAAACTTGTGGGTTAAGTTCAACCCTTGGAGGAGGATACCCAGGATATCCTGGAATAGCTTGTGCTGTTGGAATTAGGATTCCACCAACATAAATAGGGTGAACCATACTAGGTTGAGGTTGAACAGGGACATGGTAAGTATGACCGGGGTATGGTTGACTCTAGAAAGGTTGAGCTTGACCCATTTTACCTAAATAATATTTCCCTATACTAGTTGAGCTTGTAAAGGTTGACCTTGAACAATTTGACTTTGAATAGGTTAGCATTGGATAAATTGAACTTGAAAAGGTTGGTTTTGGAAAGTTTGACCTTGGAAAAGTGGACTTTGAAATTTTTTTCCTTGAAAAGGTGGAACCTAATAAGCTTGACCTTGAAAAGGTACTTGCATTATTCCTATACCAAATTGCCCAATAAGAATCTGTGGTGTAGATTAGATAGTAGGACCAATTTGATAAGCATAAACCTAAGGGATTTCCTGTGTAGTTTGAGGAACAAGAATTCGAGGGGTAACTGGAACGTTCATTTGCAATACTCCTTGGATATGTGTTTGAGGTGAACTTGGGACCAGCTACGAAATAGGTGTTTGAACAGGTGTTGAGGTGCACTTTGAACATGCTATTGTATAGGTTGATAAACTGGCACTTATGGAGTAATTGGACCAAACTACTGAGCAAAAGTAGGGTTCAAAAAAAAGTTAATCTCAAGATAAGGAGTACCGATCAAAGGTTGATCTACAACAGGTTGACCAAGATCAGGCTGAGGTATTTGATTGTAATTTCTAGTAAAAGTTTGACCTCCAACCATAGGGTAAGATCTAACAACAAATTATCATCTAGGTGGAGGATAAGATGGTTGCCCCTCACGTGGGAAATAAACACTAGTTAGGGTTGCTTAAGGGTTACATAAATTACTGGAGACCATATGAATATATTGGTCTGATACCATAGATGTTTCAGGCATGGATGTAGATAAACCAGATGACCAACTAGAAGGCTGAGGAGAAGGATTGTCTCCTGAAAAAGTTCCAGTAAGTGACTGGTATCCAGGAGGAATTGATGGGCCACCATACAACATTGATTCTAGGGAGATGGTAAACATGGATGAATGAGTAGATTGGATCCCAAGAGTAATTTATGACATGGTTCTTCTTAGTGAATAGAAAGGAATGTGATGAGCTAGAGAAATAGGACCTAAAAAGTTCAAAGGGGTAGAATACGAAGGGTCACTTTGGAAAGGAACGCTTGGAAAAACTCTATGATCAAAAGGTTCACCAGTGGCAACTGGAGTATGAGGTGAATCTTCCTCATTGTCAATAATGTCCTCAATGCTAATTAATCTAGGAGGTAATTCAATCGTAATTATCAACCTCCTTCGAGGTGAAGGTGGAGCAAGAGTAGGAGCTAAAAAGCTGAAGGTGATTCAGGTTGAGAAATATCATACTGATGTTCTTTCATGTCTGGTTCGATTAGTTCATTGTTTGAAACTTCGCCAGTATCAGAGTCAGTTTGAACTACTTCAGTAATTTATGAACTAAGTCTAATTCTACTTCTTGCATTGGATTCACTTCGGTTTCTACTATGCTAGAATGTAAAACTGTAGATGTTTCCAGTTGTTTTGAGGTTCCAGATCCTGTTGATTTTGACCTTTCAGTTTTTATCTTTTCCAATTAACTAGGTGTATATTCAGGGGGTTGAGCCTGCATTCTACATGACTACCTTGGTGACTCAACTAGGATGAAATTTTTATCACAAAATAAAAAATATTCATAATCCAATCCTAAAGGCTATAAAAAGTAAAAAAAAACAATTAGCACATGCTAAAAAATCTAAGGATTCAAACCATGCAAACAAGCTTTTCACAACAAGCTCACTAGTTATTGATGAAATCCAACATTGCAAGATCAAAGTGAAAAGTGGCTATAGATAGAGTGGGTGGGACCAGTTACGATGACAACCTGCTTAATGTACACAATATGGTGCCAGTAAACTTCCTTTATGTCATCTCAAATCAAGAATACCCTCTAGAAATTTCCAAGTGAGTCTAGTCAACGTTTGTTATAGGTACAACAAAGACTTCCCCTCCACCGTCACCTTGGGTAAAAGCCCTCAGAATATGGTCACTAATGTTACCACGTAAAATAATTTAACTTGGGGGGACAATCACAGATTGGATGTACACACAAGGGCATAGTAAAAAATTTAATTCCCCTGAAAGTTCCTCAACATGGTTAAACTGATGTTTGCTTCCAAGTGACTCCCAAGTACCTTTCGACACCATTTTCTGTATGTGTAAATCGCTCTACCGTAGCTAATAAAGTGGGGTTGATCACTTCACTGGGTCTAATATGATCTCGTGCTTGATTACTTTGTAATGGGAGCTTCCCAGAGAAAAAATTGCAGTAAATGGATTATCCTCCCTATCACAAGATTCTATTGTTTGTTTGCAACTTTGGAAAGTTAACTCACTTTCCTATTCCAAAGCCCTAGAGCTTGATCTATTGTAGGTGGAAAAGAACCCTAAGAATAAAAACTTCTAGATTGATTTTATTAGCTTTGATTTTACGAGTTGTTTTTTACTCAAAGGTAATGGACGCGAAACTTGATGGAATTATGACTTGATGCAAATCCTAATGCAATAGAAAATGATAATGATATCTTTTTTGTTTCAATTAATTTGTATTTGAAGTAAGGAAAAAGTCTTTCAATTTTTAACGGAAATGTAAAAAACTATAAATCTGACTATAACCCTTTTCCTACAATGAAAATATCCAATTTTAAATTACCCAAATATAAAAAATAACTTCAATATTTTCACTTTTCCCAATAACACAAAAGATCAAGAAATTTCTCTTTAAACATACAATCACTCATAAATTTGCAAAAATGCAAAAAGACCAATAATCACTCAAATGAATTCTCATCTAATTGAATGCTATGAATTTACTTGCAACAAAGAGTACAGTTCATAAACACTTCAACAACAGAAGGAAAAATGACTTTTCATTTCGAAACTAACATAACAATTATTTTTCACAAACAATACCCAATCTTCTAAACATTGCTTTCCACAAACAAAACTATCTTTCTCAAAAGAGAAAAATAAACTCAAATCCTGATCAGAATGAAAAAAGAAAGATAGAAAGTCAACAAGGAAAGACCAACTAATCTCTCTTTTGATAGATCAACCATTCACCAGATGATACTTTACCCTAATTTATAAAAACAAGATAAACACAATCATATCTTCTCAAAGCACTTAGCTAGACTCACAAACATTTAAAGAAGCTATAAACATGTGTAACTTAACAAGAAAACCCAAAAAGTTTGGATTTGATGAGGATATAACTGAGATTTAAAAAAATGTGAGGTATGTTCGCAGGTCTTAGAGAAAACCAATGTGAACAAGCTTTGTTGCTGAAACAAAAGTGTGTAGAAGTGCACACTGTGACTAAATCCTAAGTACGCACAATGGGAAACATGGAAAAAATAAAAAAAACAAGTAAAATCAAATCCAAAATCAAAATTTTAAATATTTCTAGACACTCAAGGAAGGCTTGTACATAAGGTTCAAAAGATCAAACCAGGAAAACAATGGAGAGTGAGATGATTCCCCAGTGGAGTCACCGATTTGTTATGTGGGCTGATCCCTCTTGTAGATAAGAGTGATCTCCCTAGACTTCAGCAAGACCTAGTAACAAACAACCAGGAACTACTACTTTTCTCTAGACTACAATTGAATGAAACCAATAGTATGATAGAAGACACTTACTGTTTAAATTGAAACACCTAATGAAGTCATGTTCATAGATTTCAACCATCTACTTCTCCTCGATGCTTTACATATCTTCCCATTGCTTCCCACAAATTCTTCAACATGTCCTTAAGGAGATTTGCATAGACATAAACATACACGAGATCAAAGCACCCAACATATAGGATAAGAGATAAATGGACTAATTAACCTAATCATACACCAAAATGGATCAATATGCAATCAACGTCTATGTAGGTGATCAAGGAATCCTGTAAATTATAACAATAGAAGCATAATTGAGAAAGAACAATTGCCTTTATATTCATAAAAATGGAGAATAGATGTACAACCTTGAAGAATTGATGTCGCAAGTCTTCTCCCAAAATCTCCAACCCCCTCCTTGAATGAATAGCCTTCCAACCTTATTCCAACACCATAAGTCTACTTCCAACAATCCTCCCCCAATCTTGAGATCTGTAGTAGCTTTATAGGCCAAGAATGGGAAGCTCTGGATCCATTCTCCAAGGGATGAGATCCACTAATAGTGGGATAGGGGTTCCACAAAGGAAGATATTTACTCCATGATGGGAGGGATCAGGGCTAAATAGGCACCTATTCAAAGCTTGTTGGTTGGGATAGATATAGCCAAAAATGCTTCTAGACTATACTTTTTATTTTTACATTCATTAAGTCATGTGCATAGGCCACAGTGTAAGACAAAGCACACTTATACTCATTTTCTAATGGACTTCTATGCGTGCATAGAGATTGTCTACGGAACTGCGCAGGAAACCAAAATTAGGGTTTTGAACCATGGGATCCAGTAATTTCACCTTCTTTGGGATATTTTTTATTCTAACTCTACAAGGGAATGCCTTGGGACACATTTATGGATAGTGAAAGATCCAAACTAATGGTCATTTACTCAATGTGACAAAATGACGTGTAACATAGTGCCAAAAAGGGAGGGGGGATTTATTAGCTCCACCCAAACTGTTATTGTTTGTAGATTCGACTCATCCTTTCTTTTGATCGGCTAAAAAATAAGAGATCGAGATAGATCTCCTTTCCAAATCGAAACATCCTTGTGCACAATCCCCAACTCCTCCACGAACTAAAATCCCATAAGGTTATGTGAATGTAAGGGATCATGTCTAAAGTAAAAATGAGTTCAAGTAGTAGCCTTGAAGTACTATCCTGCCATGACCTCTCTATAGTTTCTAAGACTTTGCTAACAAAGAAAAAATTGAATCACTTGTTTAATCTTTGGGCCATGACTCCATTCTCATAACAATCCTAGTTGTAGGAGTCTTCAATAGAGCCATGCCTTCGCTTGCCCTCATGAGGCAAAGGTGTACGGTAATAGGAAGTAACCCCTTTCACAACAAGGAGATCCAAAAACAACCCATGACTGCTACCATGGAGAAAATATATTTCTTCTTCACCACTTCGTAGAACTCCTTTGGTGTTTGTAAGAAGCTCGTGTTCGACGACGACGCTTTGTGAGGTTCCACGAATGAAAAAAAATGTTAACAATATTGAGGACTCCACTATACTTTAACCACTCAATCTAATCATAATATTAGATTGTATTACCTTAGAAAATAAAGAGAAACATTTATTGTTGAAAAATGCAGCAAGAAATTCTCAATTTGATTTTACCTTGATTAAATTGAGAAAATTCGAATTTCCACATCAACAGACAACTTGGATGTAGTTAAATAAGGTGACATGGCTATTTCACTTAGTTTTCTTAGTAAATTTGAGTTATAGGAGTTAGATTTCAGTTAAGCATGTGTGATTGCTAATTTTTAGCAATCAAGGTTAGTTATTTCAAGTTGTTTTTAGTTAAACTAGTTCTAACTATTGGAGGAACTAGTGGAAGGTTAGTTGCATAGTGGAACTTCAATCAAACTTAGTGACCATCTAGTTAACTGATCAATCAACCCAAAATAGCTAGTGCATGTAGAGAGATTGGGTTCGCCAGTTGTGGTGGAGATTCCGAGGCAATGTAACATTAGTTGTAGACTAGTCTTGAGTGTACAATTGTTGCATGTAGTAAGATGATCAACCTTAGGAATTGTGAAATCAATTTGAGGAATTTCCTAAATAATAGGGGCCTAATTTCTCAAGGAATTGTGCAAGGAAATAGGAGCTCAAGCAGAGGAAAAAATTGACTAAGTATGGGTTAGAGCTTCTCAGTGAGAAGAGAGATAGGCTATTCACTTACAGGTTGTTCTCAGTTGAGAAAAACAATTTTAATACATGTCTATTCATCAGATTAATGCCAGCAGGAAAAGGGGTTTTTAGCGTATTGATTTCTTCTAGAAAAATAATGTGTGCATGTGTGTTATTTATCATTGCATGTTTGTGATTCATGTTCTAAATTGTGAATTTAGTTATGCAGAACAATAGAGTAGGTTTGTGTCTTGTGATTTTTATTAAAATTGCACAAGTAGTTGCAAATCTACATCATAATTTCTACATGGTATCACAGCAGAATTCACATCAGAGTAATAATTTCGAAGTTGTTTCTTATGATAAACAAATTTGCAGCTCAGTGCAACAAGATCTCTACAGAGTTGGGAAGATGACCTTCAATGGGATAAGGCTAGAGTATGCCTTGGAAGGCAACCCTAATTTCATTGCATGGAAGGATCACATGGAGGTAATATTGGATGACAATGGATTTTTAGAATACATCAAGACAAATGTTACAAAACCATAGGCATTTGATGCCCATAACCTTGTTCAGTGGAAGAAAGATGTAGCCAAGGTGAGGAGAATAATCTTGGAGGGAGTACGGGATCACATTGTCTCAAATCTCCACAGGAAAAAAAATCCATTCGCAATGTGGAAAGCACTGACATAAATATTTTAGAATACTAGTGACCACAAGAAGTTGGCGCTCAAGGATAAACTTCAAAATATAAAGATGCAAAAGGATGACACTATTCCGCAGTATCTGAGTACTAAGTTCACACAAGTTCATGATGAAGTTGGTGGGGTTGGAGTTAATGTTGCAGAAGATGACTTGGTAAGCATAGCCCTTCTAGGCCTTCCCAATAGCTGGCATATATACCAAGATTCAGTGAACGGGATGGAGAAACTACCGAATTGGGAACGATTATGGTACATTTTGGTATAGGAGGAAATAAGGCGAAATACTAGAGATCGGACTTCATCCAAGGGAGAGGATGAAGAAAAGTTTGCATTGGTTGGAAAGAAAAAAGAAGGGAAAAGGGAAGAAATATCAATCCAAAATAGAATCCATCCAAGGGTGCAAGAAGAAAAATTTGTCTAAAATTAAATGCTTCCATTGTCATGAACTTAGGCACTATGTGACGAGGTGTCCACACAAAAAGGCGAGCAAGAAGACCTCGGGAGGAGTAGCAGGTGAAGCTTTGGATTCATAGTTTGACCTTGACTTTACCCTTATCGCATGCATGGAAAGCAAAGTGATGGGGAGTGTGTAGTACTTGGAATCAGGTGCATCGTTCCACATGACAGGGTGTAGAGATTTTTTTAGTGACCTGGAGGAGAAAGATCTCCAGATGCACATCGAGCTGGGGGATGAAGGAAGGTATAACACGACTGGGGTTGGTACATTCACCTTTCAGAGGGAGTCGAGCTCCCCTCTCAGGCTGAAAGATGTCATGTTCATTTAGGGCGTAAAGAAAAATATCATATCTGTTGCAGTTTTGGAAGACGATGGTTATGCTGTGATCTTCAACAAAGGAAAATAATTCCTAAGACACATAGCCACATGATAGGTTAAGAAGATTAGGGTTCAGGTGAAGAACCTGTATAATCTAGGTGTGGAAGACTGTGTTTCGTTAAGAACTAAGGCGGAGAAGGTGAAGAGTCACAATTTCAATGAAATTATGCATAGAAGACTTGGTCATTTGAATCATGGCACCCATAATATTATGAAACAAATAACCACTAGCTTCCCTAAAGGGGAAATTGAGAAGCAAGATGTATGCGAAGGATGTATCATGAGGTAGTACACAAACTCCACATTCCATGATCGGTACATCAAAGAACATGAAATCTTTGAAAGGATCCACTTTGATGTCTTTGGACCTTTCTCAACAGCCTCCACTGCTAGACACAAATATTTTGTCATTTTCATTGATGAATTATCATGGAAGTGTTGGATCTTCTTCATGTGGAAGAAATATGAGACATTGTCCAAGTTCGTAAAATTCAAGGCACTGGTTGAGAAAGAAATCAACAAGAAGGTGAAGGATCTCAAGAGTGATAATGGAGGTGGGTATGTGTCAAATGAATTCAAACATTCCTGTGTGAAAGAAGGAATTAAACGAGATTTGACAATACCCCACAAGCCACAAAAAAATGGGGTGGCTAAGAGAAAGAACCGTAGAATTGTGGGAGTTACGAGGGATATGTTGCATGAACAAGGCTTGCCACTAAATTTGTGGGTAGAGGCATGCAACAAAACAATCTATTTACAGAACTAGAGTCCTCATTAGATTCTCAACATTATTACACCGAAGGAAGATTTCTCTAGGAGAAAGTCAGATGTGTTGCACTTCAAGATTTTTGGAGCCTCTGTTTACTGCCATGTCTCCAAAGAATCAAGGAAGAGGCTTGAGCTACCAATAGAATTGGGTGTATTTGTGGGTTACACAGAAACTCCTCACAACTATAATGTGCATTTGCCATCCCTTAGAAATATAGTTGTGTGAAGGGATGTAAATTTTGATGAGGAGAAAATGATGTGGTGCTCTCTTGAGAGGGAGCTTAAATCCCACCAAAAGAGGAGCTTTTAGCTCTAAAGAAGGAGCCTCAAGAAGTTGCAAAGAAACCACAAATTGAGGATCAGAGAGTGGAGATAGGCACTCAAGCATAACCATCTAGTGAAGGTAGAAAATAGACGAGGGAAGTTGATAGAATTGTGCAGGATGTGGGGGATAATGTGGGAGATCCTTCCTATTTACACAGGTAGAGAAGGTCGCCTGATTGGTACACTAGCTACATGCCTCTAATGACTGAGATTGTAGAGACTGAGCCATCCTCTTCGAGGAATAAGTAAAGAAACCTTCATGAGTTGATGCACTAGTAGAGGAATACAAATCCATTGTAAAGAAAAGTGTTTGGGAAGTGGTCCCAAGACCAACAGATAAATAAGTTGTGGGTTCAAGATGGATATTCAAGGTTAAGGATCCAACAAATGGACGCATAGAGAAGTATAAGGCCAAATTTGTGGCCAAGGGGTACTCTCAAGTTGAGAGAATTTACTATGAGGAGACATTTGCTCCTATATCAAGGTACTCATCCATTATATCAACTCTTGCACTCGATGGATAGATGGGGTGGAAGATCCACCAGATGGATGTAAAAAAAACATTTCTCAAAGAGGTTATTAAGGAGGAGGTGTACATCGAGCAACCAGACGGTTTTGAGACATTTGATCGGGATTCTAATGTGCGCTGACTCAAGAATTCATTGTACAGTCTCAAACAAGCACCCCGTTGTTGGTACACCAGGATCGATAACTATCTCACTAGTTTGGGATTCACTAAAGGAGAAGCAAATGCAAACCTTTATCATATCTCGGTAGAGGGTACATTTCTTATTATTGTCTTATATGTTGATGATTTGATTTTAACTAGTGATGAGCAACTGATCAGATCTTGCAAGGAGAACCTTGCAAAGAGAATTTGAAATGAAGGACATGGGTCTCATGCACTACTTCCTTGGGTTGGAAGTATGGAAAGGAGATGGGGAACTGTTTGTCTCTCAAGGAAAGTATGCAAATGAGATACTGCAAAGATTCTGCATGGAGAGTTGCAAACCCATGGATACATCTCTACCGACCAACTAGAGGAAGGAGGATGCCAGTTCAGGTGAGGAAAATGGATACATCTCTACTGACCAACTAGGGGAAGGAGGATGCCACTTCAGGTGAGGAAATGGATGCTATTATTTATCGACAGCTAGTGGGTTCGCTGATGTACCTTGTGGACACATGATCATATCTATGCTATGCAGTCAACCAACTGAGCCAAGCTATGGTTAGGCCGACCAATTTGTTTATAAAGGAAGCTAAGCATGCTTTATGGTACCTCAGAGGAACTACCTAGTTTGGACTATGGTACAAATAGATAAAGGGAGCGAAGTTGTGTGTCTACAGAAATGCAGATTGGGTGGGGAGTCCATTCGACCAAAATAGTACATCAGGTGGAATTTTTAGTGTTGGGTCTGCAACTGTTTCTTGGTACAACATGAAGCAAAGATCTATGGCGCTCAACTCGTCAGAATAAAATAAATGGTTGCAAGTCAAGCAACATGTGAGGCGATCTCGATGAGAATGATACTTGTGGGACCGTTTCGTCAGATGATGGATCCAACCGTGATCTATTGTGATAATCAGAGCTTCATCAAGCTCTCTGAGAATCATGTATTTCACAATCAATCCAAACATATAGATATCCGATATCACTATTTATGTGATTGTGTGCAGAGGTGTATAATGTTGTGACAATACATTCTGACAAAGGAACAAGATGCTGACATTTTGACAGAGGCCTTGTCAAGAGAGAAGTTCAAGCTCCATAGGTGCACGATAGGGGTGGTTGACAATCACTTTCTTGTTGAGAGGGAGTGTTGAAAAATGCAACAAGAAATTATCAATTCGATTTTGCCTTGATTAAATTGAGAAAATTCAAATTTCCACATCAGGAGACAACTTGAATGTAATTAACTAGGGTAACATAGCTCTTGTCACTCATTTAGCTTAGTAAATTTGAGTTAGAATATTTAGAGTTCAGTTAAGCTTACGTGATTGCTAATTTGCGGAGATCAAGGTAAATTATTTCAAATCGTTTTTAGTTAAACTAGTTCTAACTGCTGGAGAAACTAGTGAAAGGTTAGTTGTGCAATGGGAATTCAGTCAAACTCAGTGATCATCTAGTTTACTGATCAATCAAACAAAAATATATAGTGCATGTAGAGAATTCAAGTTCCCCGCTGTGGTGGAGATTCCAAGGTAGTGTAACATCAGTTGTAGACTAGTCTTGAGTGTACAAGTGTTGCATGTAGTCAGATGATCAACCTTGGGAATTGCACAATCAAGTTGAGGAATTTCCTAAATAACAAGGGTCTAATTTATCAAGGAATTGCACAAGGAAACAGGGGCTCAATCAGAGGTAAGATAGACTAGGTTTGGGTCAGAGCTTGTTAGTGAGTAGACAAATAGGTTGTTCTCTTCCAAGTTGTGCTAAGTTGAGCAAAGAAATTTTAATACATATATATTAATCAGATTAATGCAAGCAGACAAATGGGTTTTTAGTAGATTGCTTTGGGTTGGAAAAATATTGTGTGCATGTGTGTTATTTCTCATAGTATTTTTGTGATTGATGTGCTAAATTGTGAATCCAATTCCGCAAAATAGAAGAGTAAGTTTGTATCTTATGATTTTGATTAAAATTTCATGAGCAGTTGCAAATCTACATCAAATTTTATACATTTATTAAATTTAATTTAATGGAAAAGTATTATAACAATTTCAAACTATTTATATAAATAAATTATTAATTTAATTTAATGAAATGTGCATTATAAAAAATATCCAATATCATTAAAAAATTATGATATTTTATGAAAAAATAATGAGTTAAACATTGGAAAATAAATAATGAATTTAGTTGAATAAGTATTACATAATTATTAATATGAAAAATATTATAAAAAATGATTTAAATATTATAAAAAAAAATATCAAATATTTATAGGAATAAAAAAGCAATAAAAGCTAAAACATTGAGAAAATTTGAAAAATAAATAATAGATTATGTTTAAAAAAAATATTACTTCAAGTATCCATTATAAAGTATTATTATTAATTACCAAGAAAGATAATATAAATAATGGAAAAGAAGAAAAAGCACTTATTAGTCCCTGTCCTTTCGGGGCTGGAGGGACTATATTAATTGATTGATGCTTACTATTACACCTTGCACAAAAATCAATGATTTTAATTTGTTATTAAGTGTAAGTTATTAATACTTATTTTTTTTTTATTTAATTAAAATATAAATTCACCATATTTAATTCATAATTAAAGTTTCATTCCATTTATTTGGCCTTTTCCAAGGGCGCAACATTATATTATTATTATGATAAAAACACACAATACATTGAACACTTTATATATATGCAATTAAATATATGTAATTAAGCTATACGTCTATATATATAATATATATATATATAATTACATTCAAAGGTTCTAATATAATTAGAAGGGAGAAGAAACATGTTGAACACCATGATCCATGAAACTAAGCAATTGACTTGTGAAACAACATGTTTGATTACAGATATCAATATTTAAATCATCAATCAACCTACCGCGATGGTGGTTGTACAAATCATCTCTCCATCTGGCTCTCGGTGTCTAGGCTTGCTCGAATCTTAATAAAACTTGAATACCATTTGGGGAGACTAGTGGAAAAAAATGGTAATATTGATGTACAAAGGCGTTTTCCAGAGTGAAAAGGTCACTATAAAAATATAAAATAAAATAAAATTACAGGAACCCCATTCTAATACTTAATATACACATATTAAGATACACAATACATGTTGAAAAATGCAACAAGAAAATTTTAATTTATTTTTGTCTTTGAATTCAATTAGGAATTAAATTGTAATTCTAATTCTCATAGCAACTTGTGATAGTTAACTAAGTTAATTTGACTTAGTTGGCTCAATTAATTCGACTTGAGAGTCTATCTAGAGTCATTTAGAGTGGCTGCTAAATTTTAAGGGCCCAGGTTGAGTTCTTTTGAATTGTAATTATTTAATTAAGTTTAACTCATGGAGAAATTAGTGGTAGATCTAGTAGTGGGGTGTAACCAACACTAGTCAACCAGTACACTGAAGATCCACTCATAATTAACTCTTGCATATCAGATAATAGAAAGAATCAGTTGAGATTGGAGTGCATGGACAATATACTATCAGTTGTATAATCATTTGAATTGTACACGTGGTGCATGCAATCAAAGGAAGGTCTATGATGGATTGTGAAGTTATGGATGAGGAATTTCCCAATTAAATATGGGCTAATTCCCTAGGAAACTACACAATGAAATAAGAGCTTGGTAGGCAACAGATTTGGATAAGTATTAGCTGGAGCTTGTTTGTGAAGCAGTGAGATAGATTGAAATAATGCAGAGATTGCTTGGTCTTGAGCAAAGCATTGTAATATCCTCATATTTTTTGATTAAGATAGCAAGGGATTTTAGCTGTGGCTTTTCCCATAAAATTATTCTTTTATGTGTGAGTGAATTCTTTCTATTTTATGCTTCGTGATTTCATCAATCGTTTATTGTTTCCATTAATGAGTTGAGTAGATTCAAGTCAATTGTTTTAGCATATTACAATATGCAGTTTAAAATTACAAGGAATTTCTACAATACATACCATTGAGGCAGGAGGGACAGGGACAACTACTACAGGGTTCACTTGCTGGGTCATCATGTTTCTATGATGACATTTCAAATCACATGATATTGATATAAGTTTTGTGACTTGGATTTAGAAAGCTAACTCAAAATTCAATGTCTCACAAAACATTTAACGAAAAATACAGAGAAAACTTGAAACCTGTCCATCCCCACCAAAATAAAAATTAAAACAATCACAAAGCCCTAATAATAAAACCAAACTAAGGAATCCACATGAAAAGCAATCAATGAAAGTCACAAAAAAACAATTACAAACTGAATAGATCACCATCCATGGAGACTAATAACTTAGTGAAAACATGCCCTAGCAGCCTAATTCTGAGCTAAAGACATAAACAAAATATTTTGAAAACCAAGCAACATAAAAACAACATTTCTAATAAGTATGGTTTAAGAAAAAAAAAAAAAAAAAAAAAAAAAAGTTGAATGGATCAGTTATGAGCATAAAGGACAAGTTTATAAAAGCCCAAGAGGGAGATAACTTAGAACACAATAAAGCATTAGAGGTTTAGGAAAATTTACTATTAGTAGATTGTTTTGTGACCACCCAAATCCATGAAATTGTCCAAAATAACAATGATAAAGTAATAAATTGCATCAACTTATTTTGAGTTGAATACATATTCTATAAGCATACTTGCAAAGGTGGCTTTGTTTTCATTTGTGTTTTAGCGAAGATGCTCTTACCACTTCCGATATTCACTTATATCATTTTACTTTTCTAGTCACTAGTGGACATGGACATCTAAATGTTAATTCAAATTGTTTTCTTGAAATAGCTGATGACTTGGTCTTCATCTGTTTGAAAAATTGTTTATTGCAATGAACTTTTGTTTTCTATTATAATTTCATCATTATGAAAATAGTTGTTATAATTTATTCAGATATACATGATCATACTAACTTTATCAATCATGCAAAGTTTGGTATAAGGTCCATTAAACAAGAATTAACTTATAGATGGTCACACAAAGGTCTCCAATCATGCAAATTATACCACCTAGGTCAGGAGGAACTGACAAATTACAATTTTAAAAAGTAAAATTGTCAATGAGAGCCATCAACATACTTTTGATCATTGGGCCTAACAAGTGCTTGATGTCCTTTCCTGTGAATGTGGTATCATTTGGTATCATGGACAATCTTCATCGACTAAACAAGACCTTGAATCCACACCTTTTTTTTTATTTTCTGGGGAAACGTGAGTTTCTCTTGAATGTACCATGAGGATGTATGCAACACCAAGGTTAATGCTTGTCTTTCCAACCCGACTAGTAATCTATTTCGTGATTGATGATATGCTTGGTTAGACAATAAGGAAGTGCTGCGACTTTTAACTTGTCCTTATACGCTCCCCTTGGCCACACATAAGTTGTGGTCATAGTCCATTAAAAAACAAATAAAAAAAACATAGGAGGATCCAATGTGACTATAACAATAGACTAAGACATGATGAAAACAAGTGCATGAAGAAGAAACTTATCTAACTCACATGTTTTATAAAAATGAAATGAAAGTTCCTGAGTCAGCAACAAGGTTTCATATAAAATTGTTATAGAAGGTCTGCACATTTTAGTTTGTCGAATTCCAAGATAATTATTTTCCCCAAAATTCTCTCGAACTTTTTCTACAATTTAAAATAAATCAAAGAGATGCATGTATTTCCAAGGAGTGACCAAAGGATCTTTATTACATGACAATGTTACTTCTTAAAGTGTCGATCATTATTCTCTTTGATGAAATAATATAAACGAGGCAACCTACATAACAAAATATATTTATGCCCCCAATTCTCTTTTACATATTAATCATTCTTGGAGGCAAGACTTCCTCAACCCCATCCTGAGAGGATGAAACAAAATAAGAGACTATAATTATGATATATCATCAACATCCTTTTGAAATATATAAACTCTAGCTTTGCCATGAATTTTTAGATGATTTTTGAACATGGGTAGCTTACGATGTCAAATTATAAAACATGGAGAAAAGTGGAGCTTCTAATGTTTTCATGAGTTTTTGAATATACTCTAGTTTAATGCCAACTAACATGAGAGAAAGATTTGACACTAATATCTAAATAGAGCAAGCCATTTTTGAATATACTCTAGTTTAATTCCAATTAACATGAGAGAAAGAGTTTACACTAATATCCCAATAGAGCGATCCATTTTTGAATATACTCTAGTTTAATTCCAATTAACATGAGAGAAAGAGTTTACACTAATATCCCAATAGAGCGATCCATATATAACTTGAGATTAATTGTTGTCGTCTTTATCCGTGATAAGGCTTTAAACAAGCATTGCAATAGAGATTATTCCATGTTATATTGTATAATATACCACTTCTTGTGATCTAATCTATGTTGATATTTGAAGACAAGTTATGGTCATTGAGAAATATTTTTTAATGTATTTATGCTTCCCTATTTATTTGATTTCAGACCAACCATAGGTCATCATTCTGGTGGTGGGAAGTGTTCAGGACTTTGTTGAATATTACATGATCAATATTTTGTCATTTTAAAAATTAAATTTAACTCTAACTTATTTTCAATTTTCACTTGAATTACCTGACCAAATATTTTCATTAATGGGGATCTATCTCATTGAACAAGTTGATTACGGGAAACCTACATTTCTATAACCATCTATGTACAGTGAAAATACCAAGTATGATCCTTCCATGATCTTTGTATACCTATAAGATTCTAATAATATCAATTTCATGTTTGAAATTTCCAAAGGACATGGATCTAGGTGAAATCCCATGATAGATCGTGTAACTCATATTTCACACAAAACTAAAACAAACAACACAACAAATTCAAAAAATATTTTTTCTTCAATAGTTAATGAGCTTCTTGAAATAGTGCATACATTTCTTCATCTCTACAAACATACTTAGCCATCTCAATTGCAATCTCTACTATCCTTGGCATCATGTCCCGTTGAAGAATTTAGGGCAATTAGATGTAGTGTGATTCTTCTTGACTTGATAACAATTTGTAGATTCTTTTTACTTTTTCTTGTTAACTTAATCTTCTTCTTCTTCTTATTAATGCATGCGTGTGTACTTCATCAAACTGCTACCAAAAACAAAAGAACAAGAACACAAGATGTTGGCTTTTTGCCATGGAACAATGTAAACTTTGAAATGGGAACTGATACTATTACCCGTTTCGTAGAGATAGCAAAAAAGTGACCTGATTTTGAAAGGGGTGATGCCGAACACACATTTTTTTTTAGAGCATAGTTTTTGGCACTTTATTTTTTTTTTTTTTTTTTGTACATTATGTTTTAGAAATGGTAGTGATTTTCATGCTGATTTAAAAAAGTGGGTTTTCTGCATCAGTCCCTTTTTTTAAAAGACCTATTTTTTGACTTTAAATTTTCTAATGTATGAAATGTAAATAATTATTTTCTAAATTTGATAATTTTTAAAGTGGTCGTTTTCTTCATATTTTCTTGTTTTTTATTTTAATTTTAATTTTTTTGTAGGGAGGTTTTTATTGTTTTGGATTTTTAAATTAGAAGGTCGATATTTTGAATTTTCGATATTCTACATATTTATACATCCTTAATTAATTTTTCAATTCACATGAAATAACTGTTTCTAAAAAACAATATTTTTTAACAATGGACATAAAAATAACTATTTTTAACATAAATATAGCTAAAAAACTACATGTTTTGATCATTTTTTGCTAGAATTGACATGTCAAAATCACAATTTTTATACAAAAATTTTAACTAAAAATGGTTAAATAATAGTTTTTTTTATGAATTTCATGTCAAAAAAATAATAATAATCA